>SJYW01021230.1:593310-621233 GCA_006410735.1 Raphicerus campestris | reverse complement strand
TCAAAGCACCCATGCTGATAACCTTCTCATTCACTGTCAAGCAATTGCTCCGAGGGGAAAAAAAAAGTCTAGAATTAAGGACCTCTCAGTCGAGTGGGGGAGTCACAGACCACAGAGCATCAGAAATCCATGGGTGTGACACCGGCAGAACTGAAGGCACGGCAGCCCCAGGGAAGTGAAACTAGCCAATGCAAATACAGGGCCATTCCAGAAGCCTTCTGAGACCATGAGCTCTCCGAACCGGGTTTTGCAGAGTGAATAAGAGTTTATCCAGCAGAGATGGAAGACTGAGGGAGATGAGTTGGGAAAAACCATTACAATCCAGATTATGGAGTTCCTCGGATGTCTGGCTGTAATTCCAAAGGACAACTGAGGAAGGTGGGATTCGATTCCCCAGTGCAAAAGACAGTGGGGGAACCAACATGCGTGAGCAGGCCTTGTAGAGACTGACTCATTAGGTTGCCCCTAAAGATGGCTGTTGCTATGTGTCTGCAACTGGGCAACCAGGTGAGCCACGATCAAACTATGTCCTTCCGTTATCGAGGCTGCTATCAGAATAGTCACAGGTCGTCACCTCTACAAGGAAGAGCCGCACAGCAGTCCCAGCAGGTCTTCCCTCTCAGGCATAAAGGACCACGGGGGGACGTCTTGCCCTGTCCATCAAGAGCATTTCTAAGCCTGAGTTATCAAAACAGTGGTGTGAAAGTCACCTTCTACTACTCAGCATCCTACTTAACACAATAGGTTCCAAAATCCGACCTCTGAAGTCGGAAGGTTAGATGCAGTGACCCCACTCACTACAAGCAGCTGTTTAGAGCCAAGCAAACCCCAAATCCCTTCTAGAGAAAGACAGGCGCACACATAAATGCCACAATGATGAACCGCAGGCGCTGGTAAGAGGGGGTAGGGTCGGCCGAGGGTCAGAATGCCAGCTGCTCGTTCACCGGGCCCCTCGTTCACGCAACAGTCTGGCAGCACCCTGAGCCCTGTCCTCCCAGACAACAGGGGCCTGGCGAGCTTGGCACCAGAGTGACTGACTCATTAGGTTGCCCCCAAAGATGGCTGTTGCTACGTGTCTGCAACTGGGCAACCAGGTGAGCCACGATCAAACTATGTCCTTCTGTTATCGACAGACAGTCTCGGGTGAGACCGCAGAGCCACACGAAAGTGCAGGCTCTGCCGCGGGCATGAAGGAGAGGATGACCACCGGTTCTGCAAGGCTGACTCTGCGAAAGCGAGTTAGGAGTCTGCTGGGACAAGGGGACGGAAAGGGGCAGCTTCCAGGGAGGTTGGAAGCGGGTGTCACTGCAGGGCGGCTCCACGATGGGGGGCGGCTGTGAGACCAGAGAGCTGGGCTGGGCTGGGAAGGACTGGCTACAGACTCGGGCGGCGTCCTGGGCCTCTAGGCGGGTGACGGGCAGGCTGGTGACCCAGGCAGAGGGGCCGCCAGGGGCCAAGGAAGAGGCCTGAGCGCTGCTCAGTGAAGGGCATCTGCAAACTCTGTGGTTTGGCGTGAACTTCTCTACAGAATGGGCTGAACTCATACTGACGCAGGCGACAACGCAGACGAGCCTGGCAACACCACGCTGAGTGAGAGAAGCCAGACACAAGAGGCCTCCGCGCGTATGGCTCCATTTACATGAGACATCCAGAATGGGTAAATCCAGACAGACGGAAAGCACATCTGTGGCTCTCAAGGGCTGGGGAGTGACTTCACGAGCGCTGGCGGGGAGGCGGGGAGGCTAGAGGTGACGAGAGTGCTGTGGAGCCGGATAAACAGGGTGTCTAAGACACCGTGACAGTATGAAAGGCCACCAAGTGGCTAATTGCATGTTATGTGAACTTCACTTCAATTTCTAAAAAGTTCTGAATAAATGTAATGAGTTCCAAGAACTTTCTAGACTGGAGGGTGATGGTGGAGCGGTTGGCCTAAAGCCTCTGCCCCCCTTCAAGTCTCACGTGCGGGTGTCTGGGCCCAGTGGCCGGCAGTGTTCCTGCTCTGGACAGGGCGGGGGCTCTCAGGGGACTCCTTTAGAGGCCATCTCAGGAGCAGAAAATCATCTCTTGGCACTGAATCACGTGTTGATAATTCAGATGATGGATGGCGCCGGGCTGGTCTGTACAGGATGAAGCCATGGTTATTTCCAAGAGCACCAGCCGCCCCGGTAGGACGAAGCGAGCCACTGTGTGTGACTGCTATCGGATGATGTCAACAAGCTCTTAACTCCAGATCAATGGCCTCATCGATTTCCACGGAAAACTCTGTGACCACAGGAGGTAGAAACAGTGTCATTCTTCTGGCAGAGAGAAGGATGGTTTTATATGTGCACGCATACACACACACACACATGCATGTGCACTCACACACACACACACACATGTACTGCCTTGTACTCTGCTCAACATAAATAATCCCAAAACTGGATTAAGAGTCTGTTTCCTGAGCTTCAGACTCACAGTTTATTCATTCATCAAATATTTATTGAAGGCTTCCTGTGTGCCACAAAAGTGCTTCCAGAGTGTTCTGGGTGTTTGGGGACACATCAACGAACGGAACAAGGCCCTTTGCTTCAGTGGACAGCTTACGCTCTAGAGAGGGCCTGAGGGCACCACCCCCTTGATGTCCTCCAGGCTCCCCCAGATCACCACCCAAGCTGTACCCACCCAGGGGGTCTCCCCGTGGTCTTCCCAAGCCTGTGATGTGGCAGCACCGCATCTAGGTGGCCTCCTGCAAAGTCTAATGGCTATCTGACTCCCAGCCCTAAGCCCCGAAGTCAGTTCATCAGCAGGGCCAGATCCTGCTGCTGCTCATCCCTGAACTGACCCGCGCCTTCCCAGGCTCGATCCTCCCGTCCTGCCGCCTCTGGTTTCCCTTCTAGAACATGGCAAAGGCTTCGCGGCTGGAGCTCCCGTCCCCAGCTTCCTCTCCCACCTCTCTCTGACGGCACGCTACCACCAGAGGTTTCCTCCTGAAACCCACTGGCTTGACTTGCCCCTCTGCTCCGTGACTCTGGGTAGCCCTGCTCTGCCTACAGAGAAGACTGCAGCCCTCTGGCCCTGCACCTAGGAGCTACCGTGAGGTGTCTCAGATGCTCTGGTGTCTCCAGGAGTTCAGAGCACCTGTGCAACGTCTAAAAGCAGAGAGGAGCTTGGGTCCAGAGAAACTTATTTCCTCAAACCCCAACTGGGGGCAGGGGTGAAAAGAAGGACTCGGAGACAACAGGCCTTTTCTGGGGGCTCACTCCATTGCCCTCCTCCTCCAAACTTCTGACCCGACTGTGGGAAACTCTACTGACGACTTTCATGGAGGGCTGGTCCCTCGCTCTGCCCAGGGACAAATATTCCCCATGATTTATTTTTAAGAAGCAAAATCGGGCAATGATTGAGAAAGAATTCAGATTTAGCCCCGGACAGTTGCTCCACAAATAACAAGAACAGCCTGGTGGCCGAGCGCAGTCAGGGTCAAGGAACAGAGCCTCCTTTGCTGCTGGCTGGGACCACAGCTGCCGGAGAAGCCCCCAGCCCTGACCTCAGGGCAGGACTCGTGACACGGCGGGGACATTCACACAGACGAGAGGCTCGGGACTCTCTCGACGCTGCTCGCCATCAGTGGGAAGACACGGGGACCAGGCGGCCCAGATGTTGGCAGGGTCCTGTTTGCAGCCCCAGGAACAATTCCCTCTTTCACAGCCCAGGCAGGCGGCCAAGGTCAGAGGCAACGCCAGCCAGGGCTTACCCTCCGTGCCAAGACCCTTTAGAAAAATTTAAATAATTTTAGATAGAAATGCCTCCTCTTTCCTTGCCGTAAACAGACCATTCAGAGTATCCTCTGCCCTTTTCTGGATGATATTTATTGCCATTCTGAGCATCCGTGACCACACACTGCCCCCGTCAGGAGCTCAGGATACAGCGGTGAGTGGCGAGTGGCAAGCTGGCCCCACACTCAGGGCTCCAACTGCTGTGCATTTCTGCACTCTCATCTCCTTCCCATCAATTGCCGCCCTCCCACAGCCTTAGTGCTCCAAGTGTTTGTGCTCCCCTGAAGACTGCATGTCGGTTCGTGAAAGCCCCCCCACCTCCCACCTCCCACAGTCGCTGTTTCCAGTTCGTGGTATCGGGAACCCAAGCAATACACTTGTTGGGGCAGTGCCCGGGGTGTGAGGGAAGCGGCCACAGCCTCTCAGGACGAGGGCCTTTGATTTCTGGGTCCCCACTTGTCCAGACCTGCCTGCCCTTCTCAAGCTCGGTCTGGTGACTGATTTTTTAAAAGCATCACCTTGGCCTCGTCAGGCTCAGAAAGATGGATGGGGGCTGAGCTGTCGAGATAGCACATAACCAGGCCAGGCAGGAATTCCAGGGTGCTGCCTGAGCACTCGGAACGCCAATGTGGGAGGAGCATTCCCCGGGTCCCCAGGCCCTCCAGGGAGGAGGCAGAGAGCAGGAGCCAAAGGCCCTAAGCTCTGGGAGTCAGCCTCCCTGGGTTCAAATCCCAGCTCTGTCGCTTCAAAGCTGTTGGATGGGAGGCAAGCGGTTCCATCACTGTGTCTCTGAAACATCTCCACCTACCTCAGAGTGTTATTGTGAGGAGTAAAGAAGACATGGTTCTTAAAATATGAGGCTGAGAAATCTCCCTCCAAGGTACAGGAGCCCAAAGAACCGAACACAGGGACCCAAACAAATACTTAGGCATCACTGTCAACAGCAGCGTATTCATGATAGCCAGAAGGTGGGAAAGACGCACGAGTCTGCCAATGGATGAACGGACAAGCCAAACGTGGTCTGAATACTGTTCATCCACAGAAACAGCCCTTTACACAATGCAACACGGATGAACCCTGAAAACATCAGGCTAAGTAGACGGAGCCAGGCAGGAGGCCACGGATTGCATGATTCCGTGTACCAGGAGCATCTCGAATACGGAAAACCACACGGGTGACAGAGCACAGAGCGCCGGGGCAGCAGGGAAAGGTGAGGGCTGACTGTGAGGGAGCCAGAGCTTCTGCTGGAGATGGTAAGACGTCCGAGTTAGACAGGGGTGGCGGCTGAACCACACGGATGCATTAAGTGCCTCTGAACACGCCCCTTTACAATGGGTAATTTCACGCGGTGTGATTTTCACCTGAGCTTTAAAGAGCTTCAGCTCAGTGCCTGGCACACGACCCAGTGCCCAGCACACGGCCCACCAGCGCCCGGCACACAGCCCAGAGCCCAGCCCATGGCCCAGCGCCCGGCACATGGTCAGCGCCCGCACACGGCCCAGAGCCTGGCACACGGCCCAGCGCCCGGCACACTGTCCACTGTGTCAAAGGCTCCAGCAGTGGGAGATTCTGCAGCTCCCTTCTTGGAGTCTCAGATTCCTCACCAGTCCACCACGTGGGTCTTGCATGGCCGTGACCTCATGGGGCTGCTGAGGTGAAGAAACGAGACAGTGTGGGCAGGTGCTTCAGCCTAGACGGTGGCCGAAACATTCAGCTTGTGATGCTGGGGGTCCTGAGAGGAGGGAGGAAGCGGGGATGGGATGGAGACCCGGTGCGGGGGCTTTACGTGAGGCATGTCTGAAGGCAGACACACCTTCCTTGTTTACAAGGATACAAAGAGGAGCGAAAACCCTTCCAAATCCAGAGACGTGGGCTCAGTTCTACCAGGAACAAACACTGGTTCCTCAGCAAGTCTTAGCTAAGTGCTTTGTAAACCCGTCGAGTCAATTTGTCTTTTTAAAGCACTAGACCCTTTTTTCAGATGCAACCTGTGCCCAGAGTCCCAGTGGGTAAAAGGTAAGATGGGTACCTCTGGGGAGAAGCGGCGGGGGAGGGCCTGGGCGAAGTCCCCAGAGCTCTCCCCACCTGGCCCTGGTCCCTCTCCTCACACCCTCCTAGGGAAACACGCAGGGACTGACCCAGCAGGTTCCTGCTGATCCTTTCAAGAAGGAGGCTCAAGGTGAACCATTTTCAGTACAGGACAGAGGTGCTTTGGAGCTAGACACTGCCTTCTAAAGTCTGGAGGGCTGCTCGTGGGGCCAGGAGAAGCAGCTGCATCTGTGGGTGTCTCAAGAGAACAGAGCGAGGGCTGAAGGGTCTGAGGCAGAGGGGTGGGTGTGAGGGCTGCCCGGGGGGCGAGCAGCCCAAGGCGGGGTCACTGCGCCTGTCTCGGCTGCCCTCAGCAGCCCTCACCCTCATCTTCCTGCCTGTTGTTGAAAGTGAACATCGCTCAGTCGTGTCTGACTCCTTGCAACCTCGTGGACTAGCCAGTCCATGGAATTCTCCAGGCCAGAATACTGGAGTGGGTAGCCCTTCCCTTCTCCAGGAGATCTTCCCAACCCAGGGATCGAANCTGAACACGCCCCTTTACAATGGGTAATTTCACGCAGTGTGATTTTCACCTGAGCTTTAAAGAGCTTCAGCTCAGTGCCTGGCACACGACCCAGTGCCCAGCACACGGCCCACCAGCGCCCGGCACACAGCCCAGAGCCCAGCCCATGGCCCAGCGCCCGGCACATGGTCAGCGCCCGCACACGGCCCAGAGCCTGGCACACGGCCCAGCGCCCGGCACACTGTCCACTGTGTCAAAGGCTCCAGCAGTGGGAGATTCTGCAGCTCCCTTCTTGGAGTCTCAGATTCCTCACCAGTCCACCACGTGGGTCTTGCATGGCCGTGACCTCATGGGGCTGCTGAGGTGAAGAAACGAGACAGTGTGGGCAGGTGCTTCAGCCTAGACGGTGGCCGAAACATTCAGCTTGTGATGCTGGGGGTCCTGAGAGGAGGGAGGAAGCGGGGATGGGATGGAGACCCGGTGCGGGGGCTTTACGTGAGGCATGTCTGAAGGCAGACACACCTTCCTTGTTTACAAGGATACAAAGAGGAGCGAAAACCCTTCCAAATCCAGAGACGTGGGCTCAGTTCTACCAGGAACAAACACTGGTTCCTCAGCAAGTCTTAGCTAAGTGCTTTGTAAACCCGTCGAGTCAATTTGTCTTTTTAAAGCACTAGACCCTTTTTTCAGATGCAACCTGTGCCCAGAGTCCCAGTGGGTAAAAGGTAAGATGGGCACCTCTGGGGAGAAGCGGCGGGGGAGGGCCTGGGCGAAGTCCCCAGAGCTCTCCCCACCTGGCCCTGGTCCCTCTCCTCACACCCTCCTAGGGAAACACGCAGGGACTGACCCAGCAGGTTCCTGCTGATCCTTTCAAGAAGGAGGCTCAAGGTGAACCATTTTCAGTACAGGACAGAGGTGCTTTGGAGCTAGACACTGCCTTCTAAAGTCTGGAGGGCTGCTCGTGGGGCCAGGAGAAGCAGCTGCATCTGTGGGTGTCTCAAGAGAACAGAGCGAGGGCTGAAGGGTCTGAGGCAGAGGGGTGGGTGTGAGGGCTGCCCGGGGGGCGAGAAGCCCAAGGCGGGGTCACTGCGCCTGTCTCGGCTGCCCTCAGCAGCCCTCACCCTCATCTTCCTGCCTGTTGTTGAAAGTGAACATCGCTCAGTCGTGTCTGACTCCTTGCAACCTCGTGGACTAGCCAGTCCATGGAATTCTCCAGGCCAGAATACTGGAGTGGGTAGCCCTTCCCTTCTCCAGGAGATCTTCCCAACCCAGGGATCGAACCCAGGTCTCCTGCATTGCAGGCGGATTCTTTACCTGCTGAGCCAGCAGGGAAGCCAGGTAGATGACTATTCATCTGCTTCATCAGGCAGGGGCACCCTCCCCATTTCTGGGCAGAGGAAAGAGGGACAAAGAGGTCAGCGTGCTTGCTCGAGGTAAACTGGACCTCTTAACTGAACTCGCAAAGAAAAACAGGGGCTCAGGAGAGCAATGTCACTTTCCTGAGCTGACGGAGCCGAGCAAGACTGGGTCACTTGTCTCCTGACTCATAGCCAAGCGCCCCTTCTACCCTACTGCCCTGGCCTGTCCAGAGAGGTAAGAGAGACCCAGCTGGGAAAGTCAGCAGGTGATGCTGGGCCTTGCCAGCCAGGGTGAGAGCGTGTGGCTTCAGGGCCCGAGGTGGCCTGGGCTCGGCTCTGCCATCACCACTCCCCGAGGACTGGTGTGGAGGCACCGCTGACTCACCTGCAGTGGCACCTCCCGGCAGCCACCACCGGTGGGAGCAGGTGTTACTGCTTCTAGGCCACCATCCCCAGAGACAGCGTGCCTGCACACAGCTATCTGTGACGTCTTCCACGTGAAAAAGCCCAGGGCGTCCCTATCTAACTGGTCCAGAAAGTTATCTGCCCGTCAGCTGATCCATGAGGATGTCACACCTTCCGGGCTGAAGGGACCAGGGGGAAGGGATGGGAAATTCACAGGGACAGCCCTCTCTAACGTGGGTTCCGAGATGAGGCTGGTTTTGGACAGAAGAGAAAGGTAGGAAGGAAAGAGGAAGACAGGAAGGGAGGGAGGGGTCTCACAGACAAACATGTGGAGAACTGCCTCCCTGGTATTCTCATCGAGGTTCCCATTCACGGTGACCTATTAAAGGCACTGGGAAGGCCTATAACCAAACAGCTGTCTAGATCGTTCTTACACTGCAGAAACTTCAGGTATGTTTGTTTTGCAGTTGCTGCTACTCTTTCTTTTTGCTGGCACACCTATTAACATTGTGGAACAAAACTCACTTTAGGAAACATGAGACTAAGATATGCCTGGCACCACCAGAAAAGGGGCAGGAGCAATTTGACTTTCTTCATTTGGAAGGAAGTCCTTCTCAACAGCAAGGAGAGGATCATTGGCCTTAAGGAACTCTGATGCAAAGCTGTCACACTCAGGAAAAGTCCAAACTTCTCAGGACAGTATCTGACACCCTCGACAACTGGGTGCTAGTCTCCCCACTATCACCTCCCCTCCCTTCACCAGAGGACTTCACTGATCCCGATGTTCCCCACTCAGAATCCGCTGAGCCTCCAGAAAAAGCCCTGGCAACAATCTCATGGGCTTCCCAGGTGGTGCTAGTGGTAAAGAACCCGCCTGACAATGTGGGGGACATCAGAAAAGTGGGTTCGATGCCTGGGCTGGGCATGGCAACCCACTCCAGCATTCTTACCTGGAGAATCCCATGAACAGAGGAGCCTGGTGGGCTGCAGTCTACAGGGTTGCAAAGAATCAGATAGGACTAAAGTGACTTAGCATGCACACACAACAATCCGCTGAGCTCACCAGGCAGGGGGAGCTTTTCAGAGGTAAGAGGAAAAAAAAATCACATACGTGTTTTCCCGCAAGGAAGAGGGAGTGTGGTGAGGGACTGTTAGTGAATTCGGTGCTGTGGTACCCATTTTACAGATGAGAAAACAGAGGCTGGAACCCCTTCTCAGTCCTCTCTTGGGGTTTCCTGCTCTTGAGCTGACCCAATGCGGGCATGCTGGCAAGCTGGATGGAAGGATCATGCTGAGTCTCCTCTCAGTGCTCCAGAAGGACTCTACTGGGTGGGCTGTTTCTCCTACTTCCTCCCTGCACCCACCTAACTCCAGAGCACTCTTATTCTCCAAGTCGAATTTTATGGCCCATTAGTCCCCCGGCTGGGGCTGAGCACTTAACATTCTCCCCTGCCTTTCGTCTCTGAACACTGTCCAGACACCCCTCTGCCCTCATCCAGAATGAACACAGTGACTGTGTATTTCATCCACTCAGATGCACAGCTGACCCTCCCCTCCTCTAAAGCTGATGTGATAATGAAGCTTGGGGTGCACTCTTTTCTCTCTGAGAGTGCTTCAGAGAATCCTGTCTTAGGAGCTGTGGTCTCTTATGTGCTGAAAGATGGGGGTCCCCACCCCACAGAGCTGTTTCAGGGACGAGGTGAGACACTGAGCGCTAAGTAACTTCTGCACCAGCCGCTCAGCAAGCATTTCCAAGCATCTGCTCTCATTCTGAAACACAGCCCGTCTATAAAACGTATTCAAGTGCTAGTTAAGTGATGTAACTGCCCCTCCCCTGTGAGACCATCACAGCGTCCTGCCCACACGGGCTGGACCCCATGCTCACAGGCTAGGAAGGGCCCGAGGCAGGACTAGAACTTGGAACTCCTAACTGCCCACACCCAGCTCAGAGAGCTCTGGCCTGGAGCTTCCCGGCTGTCACACTGGCAGAAATTCGGCACTCCCCGGGGGACCAGGGCAGCGGAGGCAGGGAGGGGCCGCGTGTCCCAGGCTGTGGCTCAGCCCCGAGGGCCCGCAGTCACGGCGCTTGCTTTGCACTAATGGATGAGGTCAGCCTCCACGTGGGACCTGCCTTCCTGGGGCTCAAATCCTTACTCTGGAGACCTATTGGCTGGACTCAGGGGGTAAAGAACTCTGTTCCCCACAGCCCTGCATGGGCCCTGCTCTGAGTCACCTAGAAAACCTGGGCTGGTGACATCTTTGGAACTGATCGCAAGTGTGGTGGGTGAGGGCAAGGAATTCAGTGCCAGTGTAAAAGCAGTCCAAGCTGGCATCTTGGGAACACTCCAAGCCTCGTAAAGCTGCAGCGGAGGCAGAGGGGTTGCCACACCTCTGCTGTGTGCCTTAAGTTTTCTGTGCCTCAGTCTTCACCTCTGTATAATGGGAATGATAATAACAGGTCCCTTGTTTGTGTGAAAGTTAAACGAGGTCATCAGGGTAAAGGATTCAGCAGGTACCGGTGGTGCTAGTGGTAAAGAACCCGTCTGCCAATGCAAGCTATGTGGGGGTTCTATCCCTGGGTGGGGAAGATCCCCTAGAGAAGGAAATGGCAACCCACTCCAGTACTCTTACCTAGAAAATTCCATGGATGGAAGAGCATGGCGGGCTACAGTCCACGGGGTCGCAGAGTCCAACACGACTGCAGTGACTTGGCATGCACACACAAGCACACAGTAAGCTCAGTACACCTAAGCTCATCTTCGATATCACGCTCTCAGGCAACTCTGCTTGAGAACATTCCGGAAGTGGCAGGGCATGCTTCTTTGAAGCCCGTGAATTAGGAGCAATTAATATCCCCTCTCTGAGGAGGACATGAGAGAGATTTCAGCAGGTGATAACATTATATAGAATATAGAAATGGTCCTACTCCAATAGAAAATAAAAAGTTGAAGGAAAAAAAAGTCCTTCCACCAACCACTTAACGAGTTCCTACTGTGCACAGGGCCCTGGGGACACTCCAGGGACCACACAGTCCCTGCCAGGGTCTGGGACCTGTCAGTGGGGACGGTGACCTGTCAGTGGGGATGGTGACCTGTCCCCAAGGGGTCGCCCACGTACCTCCCGGCATGGAGCACAGCACCCAACACCCCAAACCAGACAGATAGGTGAAAGAAAAGAGCAAAGATCAAGGGCTATTTCAGCTAAAAGTCAAAGCCTCTTTCTTACAGAGAAACACCCCTCACCTTCCCCTCTCTCCGTGTTTCAGTGAATCAAAGCTTCCCAACTCGTTCAGGGCGAAACCCTACGGTGGTTCTCCACTTTCGCCAGAGCGTCCTCTCCTCCTGGCGGGTCGCACAGACATCGCAGGCCCAGGACAGGGCCTGCCCGGTCTGACTGAGCCAACATGCCAGGTGCCAGGCCTGGCACCCCCCATGCTCCAGATCTGCCAGCAGGAGGACTCCCAGCACTGGGAAGGCTGCCGGGCCAGGCCCCAGGTGGCCGGGATGGGCCAAGAGCTTGCACTCCTGCAGCCTGCAGTCGGACACTGAGTGCGGGGAACTGGGAACGTGGGCTCCCTGGCAGCTCCAACACCTTCTCCCCCCCAGGATCAGCACCCCACGGCAGCCAGGAGGGGCGACGGGGCACCTGGTGTGACTGCAGAGCTGAACTCGCAAGTTGACTCTGCTGTAATTAATGTGAATCCGCTGCTTGTGGCTAGTGGCGGCCATACCGGCTGCCCAGGGAGAGCCTCCAAAGGCCCAAACTGGGATCCTGAGGTTAAACTGCACCCCGGAAGTCAGCCGGATGAAGCAAAGCACATCGGGGCCCTGCTCTCAGACACACGATCTCCTCTCTGCACCAGGGGCCTCTGACAACTGACAGCTCACGTTTCCAATCCCAGGCTCTGCGTTAAGCCCCGCTCNAACATGCCAGGTGCCAGGCCTGGCACCCCCCATGCTCCAGATCTGCCAGCAGGAGGACTCCCAGCACTGGGAAGGCTGCCGGGCCAGGCCCCAGGTGGCCGGGATGGGCCAAGAGCTTGCACTCCTGCAGCCTGCAGTCGGACACTGAGTGCGGGGAACTGGGAACGTGGGCTCCCTGGCAGCTCCAACACCTTCTCCCCCCCAGGATCAGCACCCCACGGCAGCCAGGAGGGGCGACGGGGCACCTGGTGTGACTGCAGAGCTGAACTCGCAAGTTGACTCTGCTGTAATTAATGTGAATCTGCTGCTTGTGGCTAGTGGCGGCCATACCGGCTGCCCAGGGAAAACAGGGACGCAGAGCAGGCGTGGAGGGGGAGGGCGGTGAAAGCATCCGGGGATGTCCAGTTCCTCTCAGAGGGGCCACCGTCTGCAGGAAATGGGGGCACTGCCAGAACAGTACGGAAAGGGACAACTCCATCGACAATACTGCCTCCGACTGAAAGTGCACTCCTGATTCCTCATCCCCCCTCAAACCCCTCCCTCCAGCCCGGAGAAGCAAGCCTGGGCTCTCAGGGACCGCTAGACTTCACAACGCTCACTGACACCCCGATGTGGGAGCACTCCCCTGTCTGGCCCTCCCCACCTCCCTAGTCCAACCTCTGGGCCGCCCATTCCGCAATTTCCCCCACCCCCCCGCCAACGATCCAATTCCTCACTGCTTCTTCCCGAAGCCTCCAAGGATGAAATAAGCAGGGTGTACACTCCTTTTAAAAAGAAAGTTCTCATGCCATGGTTTCATTTAAAACCCTGGCTCTTCCTATAGAGGAATTCCTCTATTGTGGCTTTGATGATTAGGGATGGGAGGTCATTTCACTGTGTTATTTCATTATCTTCTGTCTACACTTCTCTCTGGACCTGAGACTCACTGACCCCTGAAGAAAGTGGGATGTGAATGACCAACTAACCCACCAACCACATGGTTTGCCTGGGGTGGAGGAGTTTCCCAGAATGTGGGCCTTCCCACGCTGGGACAGGGAAGGCACCAGTGGGTCACTGACCTCCGTCACAAGGGACTGACTTCCTGATCCGTGTCGCTTTCCAGGATAAGCGTTGGGCTGGTTTCCCAACCATCACCAGGGACCTGGGGCACCTCTGGCTAAGGGGCCAGCAGCCCATAGGCAAGCAGGGGAACCAAGAGAGGAGTCTGGATTTGAAGCCAGACTGATCCCAGCCCCACCCCTGCAAGCTGGCGCCTGGAACAAGGAGTTTCTTGAAGCCTCAGTTTCCCCATCTGTATGATAAGGATAGTGAGACTCCCCTCCCAGGGCAGCTGTGGGAAGAACGAAGGAATAAAAAAGCATAGCAGGGGAGCATAGAACACTGGTTCTTGCCCTTTTGTGCTGCTACTGTTAAAAGCCCAGAAGAACAACTAACTTCTCCAAATGATGGCAAGAAAGAACTCTAAATATTTGAATTAATTCACATCCCCACACCCCACATCCCATTTTCTGCCACGGGAGGGACTCTTTCCAAGAGAGAACCCAGAGTCCTGTGCTAGAATGGGGGGAGGGGTTCACGTCGTGCACACCGTCCACAGAAAGAGCTGACCGGGTCACGTGCTGTTCTGAGCAGGGTCAGGACGCACACGCGGGAGCCAGGCAGGAGGCTGATCTGATAGCAGAGACGGGAACCTGAGTCTGGGGTGACTGCTTGAAATCACCACTCTGGAGATCCAGGAAAGAGATGGCAGCTTGGATAGTGAGCTCAAGGTTTCTGAAGCCTTGGGAAGAACACGCAAAAAAGCCCCGGGCAGAGAAGGTGGGAAGCTGGCCCAAGGACCAGCCAGAACACTACATCAAAGTGTCCTGGGCTGGTGCCCAGGGCTGGGACCAAGGACTTCGCAGTGATGTGTCCAGGAGGGTCTGACAGCAGAGGACTCTCTTCCCAGTGCTCTTCCTCTCCGAGAAGAAGGCTAAGAGAGGAGAGCCGGGGCGGGGAGGACCAGGGGAGAGGTCGTTTCAGCACAAGCCCACCTGCCAGCGCAGGAAGAGGCTGGGGTTTTTCCTGGCCATCTCAGGAAGGGCTCAGAGCTGGGAAGCGATGCTGGCTCGGGAGGCACATTTGGGACTGCCACACTCGGCAGGGGCTGCCACGCTCAGTCGGGGAGGGATGGGACCAGCCAAGGTGATGAATGGGAGGCCTGCCAGCCCATGCTGTGATCTCTAAGCGCTTGCAAGCTCAACATGAGGGGGCTAACTGATTTCCTCCTCAGTCCTTTTTTTTTTCCTTTAATGGATTTTTTTTTTTCCAGATAGCTTCAGATCTACAGACAACAGGGGAGATAAGAAAGCTCCCATGGTCTCCCCTGCTCACACTGGGGCGATGCCTTTGTTACCACAAGTGAAATAATAGTGATGCTTTATTATAACAAATGTCCATGCCTGTTTCTGATTTCCTTAGTTTTTACCTGTTTTATTTAACCTAACATTCTTTCTCTGCTCCAGGATCTCACATTGCATCTAGTCATCATGCTGCCTCAGGCTCCTCTAAGTGTGACAGGCTCTTAGATTCTTCTTGTTTTTCATGACCTGGAGTTACAGGGAGTGCTGGTCAGGTGTTCTGGAGAAGGCCTCCTGGTTGGGAGGTCTGATGCCCATCTGGTCACACTTCTGTCCAATTCTGCCCTCCGTGGTCTTGCTTTGTGTACACCGGTGGTATTTACACTGGAAATTGGCAAACTCTGCAAATCAAGGCTTCCCCCCAAGAAAACTCACCACTTCCCAGAAAGCAGATTCTCAGACACATCAGTGATTCAAATACAGGGAGTCAAAATTCTCACCCGTGTTCTCCACCACCAGGCCATATCCGTTCTCTGAGAGTGAGTCTATATGTCTATGGTGGGGGGTGGGGGTGAAGCTCTGCCCTTCAGGGCTCCCAGGTTCTGTTAAAAACCCACATTCCCACAATGAGAATTCAGATACTTATGGGATGACTTGTCTCAATGAGCAAAGGCCCCAAGCCCCATGTGGCAAAGATACGGATGCTCACCCGCAGCCAACCGGCCTCCTGGGCAGGACTGCCCTGTCCAGTCAGCCCCTGCAGACCACGGTGGCAGCGGCAAGGCCGAAACGCAGATCAGAGACGCCAGGACCACTTGGGCTCCAGCCAGCGTCATCTCCCTCTGAGAAAGGCAGGAGCCAGAAAGTGGTTAGCGGGGAGGTAGAAAGGAGGAGAGCATGGTCTCTGGGGCTGATTACCTCTTGGTTCAAACTCTGGATCCACCACCCACTGTGGGGCCTTCCCCAAGTCACTGCACCATCCTGAGCCTCAGTTTTCTCATCTGTAAAATGGAGCAACAGGCCATCCCACATAGCTTGTCCAGAACAGGACAATAAGGGCAGAAGGCCTGATCCAGAGTAGGTGCTCGTGAGTGGTGGCTACGAAGTCTCAGCGGACACAGAACAAGAAGGCAGAGGGAACAGGACAAGGCCAGGGGCTACAGCGATGCTGAAGGCATCTCTCCCTCCTGGAGGACGCATCACCATGTGGGATCTCCACGAGCCCCAGGTGAAAACTTCTGTCCCATGTCCTCTGCTTGTCGGGAGGCTGACTCTTCTCACGTGCTTACTGGCCATCCTGTCTCCTGGTCTTTGTACTTTTTCCCCTTGAGGCAGTCATGCCTTCTCACTGATTCACACACACGTTTTGCACATTAAGTTTTGGGCTTTTTTTAATCCTTTATTTGCCAAACACGCTGCAACTGCATCTTCTTGGTTCATCATTTGCCTTTCAAATGGATTTACAGTGAGGCTGATGTGACTGCTTCTCCATGCTCTAGGGTCACTTCTTATGCAGCCAAATCTAGCTCTCCCTTCCTTTGTGGTTTCTCAAACAGAAACAGCCAAGGTTCAGGGCTGTTGTTGATCTGAGGTTGATCCCTGCTAATTGGCTTGCACAGTGAGAAACAACTGTAAAAGTTTCCGCTCCCCTCTCTCCTCCCCCGGCAAACCGAGGGCAGTGCCGGGGCCTCCTCCCGGCCAGGCCTTGGCTCCACGGGGTCACTCCCTTGTTCCCTGGAGCTCCTGCCTGGCCCGGAGAAGGAGTGACTCACCCCGAGGCACGATGCCTCAGCGGCCCAGTGGTTACAAGGTTTTCGTGAAGAAGCCCCTCATCTGAGGGTGGGGGACCCAGTTCCCTTCTGATTCTTGCGCAGGCTGGATGGACATTCATACATGCACACACCCACGTGACCACTGCCCTGCTCCCAGGAGGCTCTCTCACGCCTCTTGCCTGGCAACAACCCCCAGAAATAAGCACTCCTGTTATTTCTATCATTACAGGCCAGTTCTGCCTGCCCTTGAACTTCGTTTAAATGGAATCACGCAGTATGTACTCATCTGTCCAGCTTATGTTGCTCAGCATAATGCCTGTGAGACTGCGCAGCAGGATCTGCTGTTTTTCATGGCTGTATAGTACTCCCCTGTGTGATAATGTTATAATGTGCTTATCCATTCTACTGTTGGGTCCTTTCCAGTCTCAGGCTGTTACTCTGGCTGCTCAGAACTCTCTTGCTCATGTTTCTTGGTGAATATCACTGGGAGTACGATCCCTAGGCACCAGGAGAAGGCAGTATAAGCACAATGGATCCTTGCCAAGACCTGGTAGGCAGGCAACATGAGCCACATCATACAGATGAGGAAACAGAGAAGTGAAGTCATTTGCCTGGGGTCACACAGCTAGAGTGTAGCAGAGCTGGGCCTCACACTCAGCTAGGCACAGCTCCCCTCTCACATGGGTGGGTGCCCTGAGTGGTACCTGGCAGATATGCCCTGAGAGATTTCAGAGAGAGAGGACGGGGAGGACAATGTTCCCTAACTCCCTGAAAGAGCAGCAAGGCCCCACTCTGTCCCCAGGAGGCCGGGAGACCGAGGATGGGGCTGGGAGGGCTGAGCAAACAGAGACACATGAATGAGGCCTAAGTCCAGCAAACCCCAAGCACATAATTTCATCTGGAAGCAAAGCGTCCAGCCGCCCGGCGCGCCCTCCTTCTTGGGGAGAGGGTAGCCTCGGATCTGAAGCGCCTTTGTCTCCCCGGGGTGTCCGAGACAGGGTGGCAGAAGCCTCGCTTGTGCAAACAGATGACAGTCAACGGTCCCCCGTGTCCCTGCCTTCAGCTTCAAAGGACCAACTATTTCTCTGGTCTCTGAGTTTCTCGTCTGCAGCGTCCCGTTGGCGGTGAGCACCCGCTCTGAAACCTGTAGGGGGTGGGGGGCGCCTGCCCCACTGGCCCCCTCAGAAGGCTGGGAGCGCCCTCACAGGGCGCCTGTGGGCCGGAAGGCGCTCACGTGCGCAGAGGGGGCTGCACACAACCACAGCCCCGTGTGTGAGGAAGGCTGCTTTCCCACTGACCGGANTCACACTTCTGTCCAATTCTGCCCTCCGTGGTCTTGCTTTGTGTACACCGGTGGTATTTACACTGGAAATTGGCAAACTCTGCAAATCAAGGCTTCCCCCCAAGAAAATTCACCACTTCCCAGAAAGCAGATTCTCAGACACATCAGTGATTCAAATACAGGGAGTCAAAATTCTCATCCGTGTTCTCCACCACCAGGCCATATCCGTTCTCTGAGAGTGAGTCTATATGTCTATGGTGGGGGGTGGGGGTGAAGCTCTGCCCTTCAGGGCTCCCAGGTTCTGTTAAAAACCCACATTCCCACAATGAGAATTCAGATACTTATGGGATGACTTGTCTCAATGAGCAAAGGCCCCAAGCCCCATGTGGCAAAGATACGGATGCTCACCCGCAGCCAACCGGCCTCCTGGGCAGGACTGCCCTGTCCAGTCAGCCCCTGCAGACCACGGTGGCAGCGGCAAGGCCGAAACGCAGATCAGAGACGCCAGGACCACTTGGGCTCCAGCCAGCGTCATCTCCCTCTGAGAAAGGCAGGAGCCAGAAAGTGGTTAGCGGGGAGGTAGAAAGGAGGAGAGCATGGTCTCTGGGGCTGATTACCTCTTGGTTCAAACTCTGGATCCACCACCCACTGTGGGGCCTTCCCCAAGTCACTGCACCATCCTGAGCCTCAGTTTTCTCATCTGTAAAATGGAGCAACAGGCCATCCCACATAGCTTGTCCAGAACAGGACAATAAGGGCAGAAGGCCTGATCCAGAGTAGGTGCTCGTGAGTGGTGGCTACGAAGTCTCAGCGGACACAGAACAAGAAGGCAGAGGGAACAGGACAAGGCCAGGGGCTACAGCGATGCTGAAGGCATCTCTCCCTCCTGGAGGACGCATCACCATGTGGGATCTCCACGAGCCCCAGGTGAAAACTTCTGTCCCATGTCCTCTGCTTGTCGGGAGGCTGACTCTTCTCACGTGCTTACTGGCCATCCTGTCTCCTGGTCTTTGTACTTTTTCCCCTTGAGGCAGTCATGCCTTCTCACTGATTCACACACACGTTTTGCACATTAAGTTTTGGGCTTTTTTTAATCCTTTATTTGCCAAACACGCTGCAACTGCATCTTCTTGGTTCATCATTTGCCTTTCAAATGGATTTACAGTGAGGCTGATGTGACTGCTTCTCCATGCTCTAGGGTCACTTCTTATGCAGCCAAATCTAGCTCTCCCTTCCTTTGTGGTTTCTCAAACAGAAACAGCCAAGGTTCAGGGCTGTTGTTGATCTGAGGTTGATCCCTGCTAATTGGCTTGCACAGTGAGAAACAACTGTAAAAGTTTCCGCTCCCCTCTCTCCTCCCCCGGCAAACCGAGGGCAGTGCCGGGGCCTCCTCCCGGCCAGGCCTTGGCTCCACGGGGTCACTCCCTTGTTCCCTGGAGCTCCTGCCTGGCCCGGAGAAGGAGTGACTCACCCCGAGGCACGATGCCTCAGCGGCCCAGTGGTTACAAGGTTTTCGTGAAGAAGCCCCTCATCTGAGGGTGGGGGACCCAGTTCCCTTCTGATTCTTGCGCAGGCTGGATGGACATTCATACATGCACACACCCACGTGACCACTGCCCTGCTCCCAGGAGGCTCTCTCACGCCTCTTCCCTGGCAACAACCCCCAGAAATAAGCACTCCTGTTATTTCTATCATTACAGGCCAGTTCTGCCTGCCCTTGAACTTCGTTTAAATGGAATCACGCAGTATGTACTCATCTGTCCAGCTTATGTTGCTCAGCATAATGCCTGTGAGACTGCGCAGCAGGATCTGCTGTTTTTCGTGGCTGTATAGTACTCCCCTGTGTGATAATGTCATAATGTGCTTATCCATTCTACTGTTGGGTCCTTTCCAGTCTCAGGCTGTTACTCTGGCTGCTCAGAACTCTCTTGCTCATGTTTCTTGGTGAATATCACTGGGAGTACGATCCCTAGGCACCAGGAGAAGGCAGTATAAGCACAATGGATCCTTGCCAAGACCTGGTAGGCAGGCAACATGAGCCACATCATACAGATGAGGAAACAGAGAAGTGAAGTCATTTGCCTGGGGTCACACAGCTAGAGTGTAGCAGAGCTGGGCCTCACACTCAGCTAGGCACAGCTACCCTCTCACATGGGTGGGTGCCCTGAGTGGTACCTGGCAGATATGCCCTGAGAGATTTCAGAGAGAGAGGACGGGGAGGACAATGTTCCCTAACTCCCTGAAAGAGCAGCAAGGCCCCACTCTGTCCCCAGGAGGCCGGGAGACCGAGGATGGGGCTGGGAGGGCTGAGCAAACAGAGACACATGAATGAGGCCTAAGTCCAGCAAACCCCAAGCACATAATTTCATCTGGAAGCAAAGCGTCCAGCCGCCCGGCGCGCCCTCCTTCTTGGGGAGAGGGTAGCCTCGGATCTGAAGCGCCTTTGTCTCCCCGGGGTGTCCGAGACAGGGTGGCAGAAGCCTCGCTTGTGCAAACAGATGACAGTCAACGGTCCCCCGTGTCCCCGCCTTCAGCTTCAAAGGACCAACTATTTCTCTGGTCTCTGAGTTTCTCGTCTGCAGCGTCCCGTTGGCGGTGAGCACCCGCTCTGAAACCTGTAGGGGGTGGGGGGCGCCCGCCCCACTGGCCCCCTCAGAAGGCTGGGAGCGCCCTCACAGGGCGCCTGTGGGCCGGAAGGCGCTCACGTGCGCAGAGGGGGCTGCACACAACCACAGCCCCGTGTGTGAGGAAGGCTGCTTTCCCACTGACCGGACGGGCGAAGGGCTGCGGAATCAGACAGGCCGGCAGGGCTCCGCACTCCCAGGGGTGGTGCTCCATGCCCCTCCCTCCTCTTTCAAAAACTCTAAGTTCCCCTCTGACCATCCCTCCTCTCCAGGGGCTGCACGGCCACCACGGTTACTCAGGCAGCTCCCTGTGGCGGCTGGGACCCCGCCCGGCAGCCACGGTGATGGTCCAAGGTTCCGTGTAGGCCTTGAGCCTGGCTCTGTGGGGTCCTTTCTTGGGAATCTGGAAAGAGGGTGAGAGCAACGGGGAAGCTGCGAAGAGGAAGCTGGGTGCATGGGGGCCGCACGCCAGCCCGAGGGGGCTGGGGGAGGAAGTGAAGGGCAGAGGAAGTGGGGACGGAGGAGCCGGGCCTTTGGGTCCTGCTGCCCCGTGGCCTCTTGAGCCGGGCTGCCATGACATGCACCAGGCCCTCGGGAGGTTAACTGGGGACGGCGCATTTCAGTGGGTCCTGAGGATGCATAGGAGTTCGTAAAGACCTGGGAGAAAGGCTCATCTCCTCTGAGCAAGCCCGCTGGCATCCGAAGGTGCGAGTGTCCCTGTGGAAGGTCCGTCCACCACATAGCCAGATGCACCCCCTGCACACCCAGCAGGGGCGCGGACTCCAGGCTCAAGCTCCCCCTGCCCCGACCTTGGTCTAAGTAGGGACTTTCCGCAGACTCCACGGTGACCATGCCATTGCTGCCTCACTCCCGGAACTGAGCCCGCCGCCAGCCAGATGTGCTGCTCTCCCTCCCAAATCAGCCAGACCTCACAGGGCCCTCCAGAGCACCGTCCTGCAAGTGAGCCAGGTGGGAGGCCGCCGCTCCTCCCTCATCGTCCTAGAACCCACATGTACCCACATGTACCCACACGCGTGCTCCCCCGCTTTGCTTCAGCACGTTTTCAGCTGCAAACTCACAGTCCGCACACTCATCCAACACCGTGTGCGAGTCTTACTCCTCCCTCTAGTCCTGCTCCCTTTCATCAGTCACCTATCATGTGCGGGTTCTTCCCCCAGTCCCCCATTTCTCAGAGAGGGTGACCCGTAGCGCCACAGCCTCAGGCCCACCTGGGCCTGCCGGTCAGATATACAGAGCTGCCGGCACGCCACGAGCAGCCCCCAGAGCCACGCTCCTGTAACAGGCTCGCTGAGCTCTGGCCCTCCCCACCGACCCTCAAAGATTCCAGGAAGGGGCTGAGAACCCCAGCATGCGGAGACGAGATTCCTCTCTAATAGCTTTATGGTTTATTTCTGCTCTGAGAGCATTAAATATACAACACGCACCCGCCACAAAGATCTATCTCTATTTTTAACCGTGCCTATGTATACATACACTTTTAAATTGAGTGTCTGGAGAGCCTCGTGAAACATCTTAGGGAAGCCCCCTCCAAGAAAGGTGGCTTTGGTGGGGGTGCAGGGGGTGGTGTGGATGGCCCAGGGGCGAGGCCTTTATTTTTTTTTACTTTTTATTTTTTAGGCCATGCTGCGTGGCATGTGGGAATCCCAGTTCCCTGGCCACGGATGGAACCCGTGCACCCTGCAGTGGAAACGCAGGGGGGTCTTAAGCACTGGGCTCCCAGGAAAGTGCCCCAACCAGCTGCTGACTCCCCTTCCTGGTGGGGGTCGCATTCTCTGCTCCCTCGGGAGGCCCATCTGCCCAACTGAGACCTGGACTCTGCTGTGATGCACCAGCCACCTGCTTCTCTCCCACCCACCCCGAGCTCTCTCAGACCATGTACGTCCATCTGTCCGGAAGCTGTCGGCTCGGGGCAAGGAGGGAGGCCAAGCAGCTGGCCTCCGGGCCCCGGGCTCGGGCTCTGCGGCTCCGGCAGTCGCTGGGCACCAAGCTCCACTGGCTGGAGATGGCCGGGCCACAGCAGGGCTGGTCGGCCTCCAGCCTGAGGTCTGCAATGGGAGCCTGGCTCTCCCGGCAAGGTAAACGGCCAGATAGCAGCGGGAGCGGGGCCAAAGGCAGAGACTCTTCTAGGTACTGATCTGTTTTCCAGGGCACCTCATCTCTGCGCCATGAACTCCGGGAATAACAAGAGCGTGAGAGAGGTGGCCCAACGCCACACGGCTCAGACAAAGGCAGAATGTGCCTGCCTCTTGCTGCTACATGATCACCTCGTCCGGCTCACCCCGAGCTGCTAACTCTGAATGCTTACGAGTCACCTGCATGCCCAGTGAGAACCCCAGCACTGTGCAGCAGGCTCGAGCAGGGTCTGAGCATGGAACCCGCGTACCCTGCAGTGGAAATGCAGGGGAGTCTTAAGCACTGGGCTCCCAGGGAAGTGCCCCAACCAGCCGCTGACTCCCCTTCCTGCATGGGGAGTTCCCAGCACACTTTCAGGCGAGGCGGAGGCTGCTGTGTGCGGACCACGTGTCAGAGGCAAAGTGATTTCCCACCAGACAGGAGGAGGTTATCACCAGCATTAACCACAAATGGGGAATTGCAGCTTGTAGAATTCAAGGTCCGCCTGGAGTCACAAAGGCGGGCGACGGAGAGGCAGTATCTGAACCTGGGCTGGAAGCCCTGGGGCCCGAGGGTGTGACTACACCCTGGGGGAGCCTCCCTCAGGGTGCCCTCCAGGCTTTGCTTCCTTCTCGCCAGTTCCCCAGGTCCGGGGTGCCAGCCAGGCTGTGGGAACTGGAAAATGAACCCTCCTCTCAGTCAGCACGGGTCATGGCTGGGCGAGCTGGGGATGCCTTTGTGCAAAGAACAAGATGCCCTTTAGTGAGGGTGGGTCAGTTCCTGCCAGGGCACGTGGGATTCCAGCCCACTCGACCCTTGGCCATGACGAAGGCCAAAATGAAAAGCTGAAAAGCGCGCCGCCAGCTGAGGGAGGCCCTGCCCCCCGGTGTTTCAGGCTGAGGCAGTGTATTCTAGGAAGAGCACGGGCCCTGCGTTCCAATGGTCTGGAGTCCAAATTCCACCTTTACTACTTGGCCACTGTGTGACATTGAACAAGTGGCTACCCCTCTCTGAGCGTCGTCAGGGAAACGCGAGGACTGCTCAGTGGCCACTGCCATGGGCCCCTGCCCAGTGAGACCGCCCCAGCCCCAGAGGCCTGGCTAGCTGTGTCGGCCCTGAAGGGCCTCACTTAAGGGCAGAGAGGCTGGTGCCTCGCAGGCGGTTTCTGGAATGAGAGACCACCAAAGAGGGGTTCCATGTGTGCAGCCCAGAGCTGAATTCCGATGCTCTGCACTCCGAGCCAGGTGAGCCTGGCAGGCCCTGGCCCTCCATGGGGCGTCCCCCGTCTGCTGCGAGGCCTCCGGGAGAGCCAGCCCAGTAGTGGGCTCCGGTTACATCCACGCCCTCATCTTGGAGGTGCCTCTCCGCCAACGACCCCCGAGCTGCCCTCAGCTTCCCTCCCTCAGATGTCTATACCCCCTCGACCTTGGGCAAGTCCCGTCTGCTTCCCTGCCAGCCAGGTCCTGCAGCCAACCCCTGGTCACAGCCCCCAGCACGGCTGCCAAGCATTGTGTAACTCTGCCCCGGTTATGACAGCAGGCCCGCGGGCGCCCAGACACGCTCTCCCCAGCCCCATCCACACAGTGTGTCTTTGACGGCGGAGACATCTGTATCTGCATTGGCTATCAGATGCGCAAAATGTGGCCCCTGTGACATTCTGCACTTTCAACTTCATTTCTTTTCAATTCACTTAAATTTCGATGGCCACGTGCTAAGTGGCACTCTATCGGACTGGAGGCTTAGCCCATCCTCCATCCAACAGCCAAGGGACAGATTTTAAAGGCAAAGTCAGGCTGTGTCTCTCCTCTGCTCAAAAGCCCCCAGAGGCTCCCTTCTCACTCGGAAGGAAACGTGGAGCCCTGGTGCTTGCCTGTGAGACCCTCCGTGACCCACCAGCCTCACTCTCTGCAGGCTGAGCACCCACCACCCTCTTCCTCGTTCACTCTGCTCTACCCCAAAGGCTCACCCCAGCCAATCCCACTCTGCCACAGGGCCTTGGCAAGTGCCACGTGCACACCCCCCCTAAACCTCACCCCAGCTGGTGCCCTTCACTCAGTGCTCTGTACCGATGCCAGGAAAAGACACCTGAGTCCCCAGTGCCTCGCCACCCCCACCCCATGTTGGCGCCTTGAAAGCCCCTATGCTCACCTGAGATATGGCGCCACCTGTGCACATGCCCATTCTCCCTTCCTGACCATGATGTAAGGTTCACGGACACAGAACCTTTGCCCGTCACACTCACGGTTGTGTCTCCTGGCCTGGAGCAGCCCTGGCCAGGCACACAGCAGATAAAGTTGAGCAGAAGTGTCGTTAAGACACCCGGCGCTCAGCACGTGCTCTGCTGCTGCGGCAACAATAAACTGTGATCACCGTTCTCGCTCCAAACCCGACCGGCCCACCTCAGGGCTTGATGTCGCATCACCTGGTCCACCTGGCCGGGCCTGGCGTTGTCTTTAATAGAAACCCACAGGGGGACGACACCCTCTCCTGCCCGCGTGCTCTGCCTGTGGGCGCCAAGAAGCTGGAAGCCCCGCAGAGAAGGAGGGAGTGCTGTGCGGGACGGGAGTAGGGGCACTCGAAGGCCCGGCCGCCATGCAACCACACCCCACCCCTCGTGAACCCGGGCAAGCGGGCTCCACCGAGAAGGGCTACGTGTTTACACAGCTCTTATCTGCCCGCGTGGCCGTCAGAGTCTGTGCCTTGCTTTCGAAAGGACAAAGTATCCTGGGGAGCGACGCCGAAGGGGACCAGCGTCACAATCGCAGGGCACGTGTCTGTAGGGGGAGGGGAGGCAGGTTCAGGCTGCCGAGAACCTCCTGTGTGCAGCCCCGTTTCAACGTACCTTGCGGTGCCGTGGGTTTAAGTGGCAACACGTGGCAGAGGTGCTTCCCGTGGCGCCTGGCATCCAGGGAGGAGCTCAGTAAATACTAACCACTGCTGTGGTCACCAGCTTTATTCCCTGGGACACAGCAGCCTGCCTGGCCGGCGCGCCTCCACCTCCACTGCCTCCCTTCTTCTGACTCTGTGTCTCTGTTCCCCTCGCTCACTCCCACCGAGGGATTCTGCATCTGGAGACATCTGGGGCCAGATCGCCCTTTGCGGTGGGGGCCTGTCCCAAGCATGGTGGTGCTGAGCAGTTGCCCCGGCCTCTGTCCACTGCGGGTGGGAAGTGGAGAGGCAGGCTCCTCAGAAAAGGAGGAGTCGATTTTCAAAGGCTCCAGCTATCCCTCTTCTGGGTACACGCCCCTGAGAAGTGAAGGCAGGGTCCTTAAGAGACACGTGCACACGTGTGCTCCCAGCAGCACAGCTCACGGTAACCAGCAGGCAGAGGCGGCCCAAGTAGCCACTGGAGGACGAGCGGGTAAAGGAAATGTGGTCTCCACTCACGGCAGAACCACTCAGCCTCGAAGAGGAAGGCAATTCGGACGCGTGATGAACCCCGAGGACGTCAGGACTGCCATAAAAACACAGATGTTGCACTCCACCTGGATGAGCCACCTAAAGGAGTCACGGTCACAGACAGGGTGTGGATCTGGGCCACTGGGGACCACGTGCCTCACCAGCCCAGGCTGCCTGCTCATCCACGCTCCCCCATCCCCCACGCTCCCCCACGAGGGTGGGTCACCCTCACCCCATCACCAGCCCCTGGGTCAGAGGTAACTTGCCCCAGCCTGCACAGCTGAACCCACATGGCCCAGAGCCCCTGAAAGTTCCCTGGGTTTTAAGCATAATGAGGATTATTCAGAAAGAGGACTGGGATCTCCCAGGGATCTAAGGAAAGGTTAAAGTTGAAAAAAAAACAAAACAAAACCCTGGAAGAACATGCCCACAAATATTAACCGTGCCATCTCTGGGTTGTGGGAGTCAGAGTACTTTCTGTTGACTTTGTTCTGCTTTATCTCCTATAAGCAAGTGTTCTGTTTGCCTGTTTGTGTGTGTGTGTCTGTTGCTGTAAAGAGTTGATTTAAAAAAGAAATAAATAAAGGCATTTCACTCAAAGAAAAAAGCTAATACTCAAGGTATTACGATTAACACATTATTGACCAGGGATTTTTTCCAGAAACACTTAAGGCCTAAGATTTGTCATGGAAGTGAGTAACATTTGGGTAACAAAAGATATATTAATATGTGCCTCATCAAAAAGTTGTTAAGAACCCAGTGAAATAACGAACAGGGTTTTGGCACTTGGCAGGGGAAAACCAACAAGCTCCAGAGACCGAGAATACTCTCTTGGGTGGAGAAGCGGTCGAGGCTGTGGAATTCAGCTCTCGGGGGAATCTAACTGCGGGCTGCACTCCGAGCCCACCGTGAGAGCTGCTCCCTCTGCCCCACACGCTTCCCTCCATACTCGCCCCAGAAGCCAATGTGGCATGCTAACCATCTCTCCTCCTGGAAGCCAGACCCACGCAGGGCAGACACCTCCCCACTTTTAACAACTTTTTAAATTTTAAAACCATTTTAGTTAGATGTTAACACCTATGGAACATCCACCTCAACCAAGAAGCCAGCACCGGGACAGGACTGCCCACTAACTCGACCTTTCACCTGGACTTGCTGCCGCCCCCACTCTGCCCCACGGTCCCTTCCCTGCCCCAGGACCCCGGCCAGGACCCCAGATTCCACGAACCCTTTCACCCTAGCTGCCTCCGGTCTAGAAGTGTGGCACACGCCTGGCTCTGAGGTCTCGACACGCTTGAGGAGCACTGCTCAGGTGTTTAGAGAATGTCCTCGAATTCGGGTTTCTCCTGTGGGGCATCCCACATTTCTTTATTGAGGTGAAGTGTATAACTAACATTTATAATCCTAGCCATCTTTAAGTAGCATTAACTACAGGCACACTGTTGAGCAACCACCACCATCCACCCGTCTCCAGAACCTTCTACAACTTTCTCAGTCTTCCCAGCTGGAACTCTGCCCCCATGACACGGCCACTCCTCATTCAGTGCCAGCCACCCTCCTTTCCCCCCAACCCCCGTCCTCATGCCTTGGGGTGCCCATCATTCCACCCTGTCTCTCTGAATGCAAACCAGAACCACCACCAGGACTCCACTTCACACCCAGCAGGATGGCCATTATCAACACACCAGAAAGTAGCAAGTGCAGGGAAGACAGGGGATTGTGTTACGGAACACAGCCGGCAGCGGGGTGGGCAGCAGATCAGCGGTTCCTCCAAAAATTAAACATGGAATCACCACACAAGCCAGCAATTCCATCCCTAGGGACACGCTCTCAAAAATCCGCAGAAGGGACCTGCGTGGGTGTTCGGACATCTGTGTTCTTAGCAGCACTATTCATACTGCCCAGAAAGCGGGCGCAGCCTACACTGACTTCCTTTTACAGTGGACCTCCCATGGAATAGCGCCCCAGGGCATCCCCGCCCCAGCGACACGCACACAGGGCGCGGGTTCCTGAGGGCGCGCTGGGGCCCGCCTGCGGCCAGGTGAGCCTCCGGCCGTGGACGTCCCCGGCCGAGGCCGCATCCCAGGGCAGGGCTAAGGCACCAGAGCGGACACCCGGGGCCCCAGGCAGCGGCCAGCCCCCTGGAGGAGACGGACCGGGGCCAGCGGCGCTGCTGACACTGCCAGCTGGGGTCTCTTGACAGCGAGAGAGAGGCTCCCCCCGTCCCCAGCACACCCACCCCCGGGGAGTCACAGAACTGCACCCACCGAGAGCAACTGCCTGCCGAGAGTCACACTCACGGGGCTGAACAAGCGCTGGGCAGGACAGCCAGCCCCACCCCACCCCCGCTTCACCGCAGGGAAACTGAGGCGTGAATGC
>SJYW01021230.1:564097-588212 GCA_006410735.1 Raphicerus campestris | reverse complement strand
AGATATGCAGATGACACCACCCTTATGGCAGAAAGTGAAGAGGAACTAAAGAGCCTCTTGATGAAAGTGAAAGAGGAGAGTGAAAAAGTTGGCTTAAAGCTCAACATTCAGAAAACGAAGATCATGGCATCCGGTCCCATCACTTCATGGGAAATAGATGGGGAAACAGTGTCAGACTTTATTTTGGGGGGCTCCAAAATCACTGCAGATGGTGACTGCAGCCATGAAATTAAAAGACGCTTAGTCCTTGGAAGAAAAGTTATGACCAACCTAGATAGTATATTCAAAAGCAGAGACATTACTTTGCCGACTAAGGTCCGTCTAGTCAAGTCTATGGTTTTTCCTGTGGGTGGTCATGTATGGATGTGAGAGCTGAACTGTGAAGAAGGCTGAGCGCCGAAGAATTGATGCTTTTGAACTGTGGTGTTGGAGAAGACTCTTGAGAGTCCCTTGGACTGCAAGGAGATCCAACCAGTCCATTCTGAAGGAGATCAACTCTGGGATTTCTTTGGAAGGAATGATACTAAAGCTGAAGCTCCAGTACTTTGACCACCTCATGCGAAGAGTTGACTCATTGGAAAAGACTCTGATGCTAGGAGGGACTGGGGACAGGAGGAGAAGAGGACGACAGAGGATGAGATGGCTGGATGGCATCACAGACTCGATGAACATGGGTCTGAGTAAACTCTGGGAGATGGTGATGGACAGGGAGGCCTGGCATGCTGCGATTCATGGGGTCGCGAAGAGTCGGACACAACTGAGCAACTGAACTGAACTGAACTGAACCTCCCAGCCATCCTGTTCGTGGCCCCCTCTGGCAACATTATAACTGACCCACTCTGCTGCTGCTGCTGCTGTTGCTATGTCGCTTCAGTTGCGTCCGACTCTGTGCGACCCCATAGACGGCAGCCAGGAAACTGAGGCTCAGCAATCCGGCGCCTCAATCAGGGCAGAGGGCAACCAGCCCCACTCTGCATGGAGGAACTGGCTGCAGGCAGTGTCCCTGACTCTTCAGTGTGAGGATGGACGCATTAGGCAGGAAGGGGCCTCAGAGCCCCTGAGGACAGAAGCCGAGGGTCTGCGTGTAGGGACAACCTTCCTGAGGCCGCGCCTGGGGCTGAAGGGGCAGGGGGCCAAGAACACAGCCCTTCTGTCAGCCCTAACCCACATCAGAACTGCCTCCTGGAGCTCACATTTTTGGCTTCTTGTTAATTTTTAAGTTTCTTCTCTGGCACCCGCTTTGTCCCCCAAACTTGGGAAGTTCCAGCATGATCCAAGGTGTGTTCCAAGGAGGCAACTCAGCCCCACTGCACCTGCACTAGCGCCCCTGGGAGCTGCGTGGCTTTGGGCAAGTGGCTTCACATATCTGAGGTCAGTCTCAGCCACGCAGGGCAAGCCGGGGACTCGTGTGTAGCACGCGGACTGCAGGGCTATGGGAGCATCTGAACAGTTGGGCACGCGCGGCTCTGCAGCAGGCTGGGCGGAATCAGAATGGGAGGGGAAGACATGGCAAAGACTGCGTGCTCCCAGCCGGGGCGAGGAAGATGAAACAGGCCTGCCCAGGCGACACGCCTTCCGTTTCACGGTAATAGCCGTGTGGGGCACAGAGGGGCACAGAGGGGCCCTGGCCCTGGCTGCCTCCCTGGGGACCCCTCCACACCCATGTGGGGCGGCAGGCCCGTCCATTCCGGCAACCTGACCTGGGGCCTGCTGGTTCTGCTCCCATCTGCCTGAGGCCGCCTCTCTGGGAGGCCTGGCAGTGGCGCTGGCAAGTCTTTGGGAGGTCCCCATCTCCCTGTGTCCCCTGCCAGAGGTCTGCTCCCCAAAGGGTAGTCAGGAAGGAGAAAATGTCTCCATCTCAGCCCAGGGCACCTCGATTTTGCCAGAGGCAAGAGACCACTTCGGAGAAAAGGTCAAGAGGGATGTTTTTCTGAGCTGCTCCGTCGTGTTCCCGTCCCTCAGTGATGCCTGCTGCTTATTATACCTATGACAACATCGGAAATGTTTCTTGTGGATTTCCGCAAGTGGGGGGAACGTCTCTGGCTTTCTCTTCCCCCGGCTTTGCATTGGGTGCGGCAGACCAGAGATGAGGTCTTGAGGGGTGCGGTGGTTCCTTGGGCCAGGAAGTGTGAAGGCAGGGGTGTGGCATCCAGGTGAGAGGGTGCCGCCACCCGCCACAGGGGTGTGCTGAGGGCGGCTGGCCAGAGACGTGGGATAGGCGGGCGTCCCTGGGTGTGTCAGCCGAGGGCCACCTGCTGCCGGGGCTTCAATCTGCTGAGGATTTTGTCGGGGGACAAATGTCTTTTAAAATTGCTCTCATTTCCTGAGTGCCCATTAGACGCTGGCAAGTGAGTACTGTGCCAAGTGCACTAAGCTTTGTTTGGGTTTCAGGGAGTCTTGCCAGACGTTATAATTATTTCCATTCCACAAACAAGGAACTGTGGTCCACGAGAAGGCTAAAGCGGCCTGGACCAGGGCCACACGGTCAGTGAAGTGGCCAGGGAAAGAAAGACACCTGTTGAAGTCCATGATTAAAGACGACGAGAAAGTACGTTGGTCATCCTGAGTCAGGAAGTAAAAATCTGGAGGGAGGGCCCAGGTGAATTAGGTTACATGGAGATGTTTGTCAGTTTGGGATGTTGCAAACATCTCATGCGCCCGGTGGTGACTGCCTGGGAGTGTGCTGTGAAGGATCCTGCTGCGGGCATCTGGGCTTGACAGGAGAGCAGCGATTGACTACTCATGTCTGCTCTGGACACAACTGTGGGACGCTGTAGAAGAGATGCTGCATTTCTCGTCATGAGTTGACAGCACATCCTCTCCTGATGCTGGAGAAGGACTCCCTGCTCCTTCACGTCTTCATGCATTTGGTGAGCTCAGTACAGAATAACAGGCAGAAAGGCTTTAGGAGAGGGAGCTATGTTCTCTGAACATTAAAAGACACACTTAACATTTCAGGGGTGAGATTTAGTTCTTACAGGAAAGGTAGGCTCCATGCAGTGCACACTAACCAGGCACCCACTGTGCTCACACGGTGCACACTCACAGGGACCCACTGTGCTCACGAGGTGCACAATTACCAGGGACCCACTGTGCTCACGTGGGGCACACTTCCCAGGGACCCACTGTGCTCACACGGTGCACTCTCACCAGACACCCAGTGCGCTCATGCGGTGCACACTTACCAGGCACCCACTGCGTTCATGCGGTGCACTCTCACCAGGCACCCACTGCACTCACGCGGTGCACTCTCACCAGGCATCCACTGTGCTCACGCGGTGCACTCTCACCAGACACCCACTGTGCTCACGCGGTGCACTCTTACCAGGTACCCACTGTGCTCACGCGGTGCACACTCACCAGGGACCCACTGTGCTCACGTGATGCACACTCACCAGACACCCACTGTGCTCACGCGGTGCACTCTCACCAGGTACCCACTGTGCTCACGCAGTACACACTCACCAGGCACCCACTGTGCTCACACGGTGCACTCTCACCAGGCACCCACTGTGCTCACGCAGGGCACTCTCACCAGGCACCCACTGTGTTCCAGGGTGTCTGCCCTTACTACGTTTAAGCAAGGAAGACAAACCATCAACTTAATTAAATGCAGTTGGTCTAAATGCCTCCAGCGGCAAAGCGCAGGGGGCCACTTCACGCCTGCCAGTCCTTGCCTCCCTGGTAGGGATTTGATCCTGATGTAGAAAATTACATCTCTGTCCACAGCCCACTGGGAACACTTGCATGTCGGCTCCGGTGCCTGGGAGAGAGTTGAAGGCTGAGGAGTGTGGGCACCAGATGGAAAGACCGCCGGACGCTGCAGCACACGAAGCCCAGGGTGGTCCCTCAACCGACCACGGGTCCATCTCTGCTAATTAGAAGCTCATGTCTCCTCCTTTGATTTTTCCACCCCAGAGAGGAATCTTGGCCACACCGCTAGAGCTTTTGGCAGGGGGCGAGGGCACAGGAGAGTGGGGGGAAGGCCAACGGCGCGGCGCGGGGCTGAGAGGGAAGGTGTGTGTGAGGCGGTGGAGCGTGTCCAGCTTCTATCTCTAGGCTGTACTTAGAGGTCGCGCTCTCCCCTCAGCCTGAACAGCCTCAGCCGCCGCCGTGGGGGCAGCCGCCACGCGGCACAGTCGCCTCTGTCTGAGGCTGGCACCGGGACCGGCAGCGGGGTTTGTTTGGAGTATCTGTTCTTCATCAGAGGAGTGGCAGACAATCCCCCTTTCTGGTCTGGCGCGGGGAGGAGGAGGAAGGCATCCGAGGGACGGGCGCTTCCCCAGCACAAACAGTGAGCCCAGCCTGTCCACCCAGCTTCCCACCGGGGCTGGCTTCCGCCAACAGGTCCCGGGTCCTAATTCCCACATTCCTGCAGACAAGTCCGGCAGCCTCTCCAGGGCCCTGGACCAGCACGAGGAGGAGGCGGCGGTCCGCCCCCTGCCACCTCCCAGAAGAGTGGTGGGCGGAGCAGTGGGTGGTCCCGGACGGGCAGGAGCTGGGGATCAGGGCAGACTACAGACTACAGTGAGGAGCCACCTCCAGAAACAGAGGGGGCCCGAGCGGCCAAGGAAGCCCTCTGCAGAACGTGCTCCCCCAGCTCACTACCCGGAGCCCTGCTCACTGCTCAGATCGCAGCTACTAGGCACTGCCTGCCCCCACCCCAGCCCCAGAAGGTGCCCACCGGAAGGCCTGTTCACGCCAGCTGCCCCTCTGGGAGGTGCTGCTGGCTCCAGGAAGAAAAAGACCTGGTGTCCCCAGCTCCCAGCACGGTGGCTGGAGGGAAACCAGAGCAAGGGAAGAACAAAGTTGGAGAGGGTGGGGTGGAGTGGGGACATCTGGTTTCTCCTCCCAGGGCTGGCCCGTTGTGGTCAGCAGAGTAATGGTCCCCCAAAGATTCCCATACTCCAACCCCCAGAAGCTGTGTGTGCTCTGACATAGCACACAGGTCCCTGCAGGCGGGGTCATGACCACCAAGGTGGGGAGATGACGCCGGATCATTCAGGCGGCCGCATACCACCGCGTGCCCCCTATCAGACAGAGGCAGGGGGACCAGAGGCAGGGGTCAGGGTGATGCCACTGGGAGCCAAGGGGAGTGGGCAGGCCGTCGAGACGGGAGGAGGGAGGGACCGGATTCTCCCCTGGAACATCCTGCTGACATCTTGACTTTAGCCTGGGGCACCCGTGTTGGACTCCTGACTTCCTGAACTACAAGACGATAGATGTTAAGTGGGTTTAAGCCACAGAGTTTACGGGAATTTTGTCACAGCGGCCAAAGGAAACCAGAACAGCAAAGAAGGAAGCTCTTGGGCCCCCAGCAGTGATGACCCGTGGCAGGCAGACGGCACTAACGTCCCGAGAGTCCTGGTCTCCTCCTCCGCTGCCGGGTACCCGAAAGGCGAAGATTCCTGCCCCTCTGAAGCCAAGCCCCGTGACAGACAGGGCAATAAAGCTGGGAAAACACCCACTGACTGCCTGGAGTCCAGCGGAACTCACGGAGTGAGGCGACGTGAGTCACTTCCGGGGCCAAAGGACCATGCGGAGGGCCCTCCCTGACCCAGAAGCTTAGCGTGGCATGACACGTCACTGGGTGGGGGAAGCCCTGCGCTGCCCGCATGGGGCATGGTCCCCGCAGACGCTCCACAGATGAGACTGGGCAGGAGGAAACCGCCTGCAGGCCCTAGGGTCGGGGACTCTTCATTATGACGCACGACCTCCCTGTCCAACGGGCACCTTGGGACCCCCCTGCGTAGCATCAGCTGGGCCCCTCTCCCGTGTCGGCGCAGCTGTCTGCTCAAGGGCTCCCGGCCACCTCAGGAAGCTTTGCCACCGGCCCTTGCAACGCCCCCAGGGTCCCCTCGACAACCTCCCCCAGGGATGGGGGAAATCCGCCTTAGTCATCAGATGATCATGATGTGAATATCACTCCTTCCAGATGGCGGGGAGGTAAACGGCGAGCCGGAGCCTCCCGAGCCTGCCACGCGTGTCCCGCGTGTCTCGGGCGCGTACCTGCCTGTCTCTGGGGTGCGTGCCCGGATGCCCGGCGCGACGTGGCCCTGGGCACGTGTCTCCCCGTGTCCCTGTTCTCCNACACATACTTTATAAAACCTGGCCCTGAGAGGCCCCCACGTGGACAGTTTCCAGGGGCCACGCGACAGACTGGAGCTGGCAAGGAAGGAGGCAGGGATCTACCTGAGACACCCCTGAGATGCCCAGTGGCCTTCCGCCCTGCCTGTGGCCTCATGAGTAACAAGCCGATTAAACAAGAGCATCTGAAACAATGGCCCCACGTCTGCAAGGCTGGCACTTTCCAGGCTCAAGTTCTGACTCTTGAATGAGAGACCAGTCCCGCCTAAGAATTAACCCCTGGGTTAACCTTTGCCTAAGAACAGGTGGCTCCCTCATCCCTAGAGCTGGTAGCTGGTCCCTGGGTGCGACTGCAGATGTGGGGGTCAGGGACCTGCCAGGGGTCCGAGCCTGCCCTCCCACCCTGCGTCTCCAGGTCCGAGGGCCTGCTTTATCAACAGAGCAAGCAAGCGACTGCCCATGTAAAGCGACCTTTCACCCACTGCCTACGACATGCCTGGCCTTGGCTGTACCCGTGCCATCCAGACGAGCCATAACACAGCGTCAACAGCCAATTAACCCAGGCCCAAGCGGATGAACTCCAGCACGGACACTTGAGCTCTGATGCCAGCCAGTCCCTCGTCTGTCAAACTGGCCGTNTGCCATCCAGACGAGCCATAACACAGCGTCAACAGCCAATTAACCCAGGCCCAAGCGGATGAACTCCAGCACGGACACTTGAGCTCTGATGCCAGCCAGTCCCTCGTCTGTCAAACTGGCCGTTGTGAGAATACACGGGACAATAAGCCCCCAGTAAATGTCAGCCGCTTGATCGTCTCAAACTGGTCCCAAGCAGCCCTGCGGCCTGACACCACCGTCACCAGGCTGCAGAGAGGGGAGCTGGGCTCCCAAGGGCTGAGACTTGCTCTCACGACAGCAGGAGCAGAGTCGCCCGGGCCGCCCAGCTCCACCCGCGTCCCTGCCCCCACGGCGCCCGGAGCTGGGCATGGCCCATCAGTCCACCCTCCTGCCCAGTGTCACAGGCCAGCCCCTCTGCTGCTCCGTCCTCCCGCAGCTGCACAAGGTAGAGGCGGCCCAATTCTGCAACTACATCCTCAGGGGCAGGACAGGCAGGCTCCAGGCCTGGCCCCGGGCGGGGGTCCAGAGCACACTCCTCCTTGCCTGCCTCCTCCCTCTCCGGGCCTCTCAGCGGCCACTCTAGCTTTTTGCCAAGAGTGCTCCTCTGAGCAAAGTGCCCAACCCAAGCGTGCAAACCAGACCCTCCTCTCACCGCCCCCCCTCACCAAGGGATCTCTCTCCAGACGTGACAGGGGGTCCCACGACACAGCCAGCTCAGCCTGGGGTCGGCCCACCTCCCCGCCCACCCGTCTGCACACCCCCTACACTGACAGCCACGAGAACACACAGGGCTGCACGGAACAAGCCAGGACGTGACGCCTATCCCTCCTTTGTCCTGGCACACGGACCCCACACCCTCTCCACGCGAGAGGGTTCACTGCAACAGCCCCAGCCTCGGCTCCAGTGCACTCACCTCTCAGCACCTACTTCCCTGCATCGGAACGGAATGCCTGCTCGTCTCCATCCAACACTGCACGACCGGCCCGCCAGCTCCAAGGGCAGAGCCTTCCCGAGTGGCCCCCTTTCACAGCCCGGCATCTGCATTCCCTACAGAATGTCCCACAGTGATGGAGACTGTCCACATGTGCCCCGTCCAATACAGGAGACGGTGCCCACACACAGCTAAGGAGCGTGAGAAATGCGGCCTGGCCACCTGAAGGACTGAATTCTCAGTTTTGTTTAATTTTAATTAAATGTGAACAGCCACATGTGGCTCGCTGGCTACCACAGAGGAGGTGCAGGCCCAGAACAATGCCTGGGCCGTGGTGAGTACTCGGTACCCACTTGTTTAATGAACAAATGAATGGCATCTTATTATCCTACGGCACCAACCCGCATCGTAACAGCCCCATGGCAGTCTTCTGCTGAGGGCATCCTGAGTACAGGACAAACTTCTTGCTCAGCACTGCATCCCCAGTGTCTTATTAACATGTGCTTCTTGTGACCTCAGTAAGTATCCCCGGGAGGAACGAACCGTAGCTCAGTCCCTCTCTCCCTTCCCCATGACACTGAGGGAAAGCTGTCCCGCTGGGCTGGTTTCTGAACGTGTCTCCAGCCCGGTTCCTCCTGCTCGCTACCGTGCCCGTCTCCGCCGCACTCTGGTGGCACCTGCGAGCCTTGGCTGCCGGTGGGCAGCCTCCTTCCTCTGTGCCCCACCCTCCCCCGACGCCAGGGAAGGAGGAGGGCAGGCCTGGTGCCCCAGGCTCAGAGGAAAGGGCCTGGGACCCCTCCCTTCCCTGGGGCTGTAGGTCCCCGCTCAGGCAGCACAGGTCCCCCAGCAACTTTCAGGGAAAAAGCCCAACTCTGGAGAGTGAGGGTAACATTTGTAGTGTTCAACAACAGATGCTTTATCTCCGAATGTTGGCNGGAGCTGGCAAGGAAGGAGGCAGGGATCCACCTGAGACACCCCTGAGATGCCCAGTGGCCTTCCGCCCTGCCTGTGGCCTCATGAGTAACAAGCCGATTAAACAAGAGCATCTGAAACAATGGCCCCACGTCTGCAAGGCTGGCACTTTCCAGGCTCAAGTTCTGACTCTTGAATGAGAGACCAGTCCCGCCTAAGAATTAACCCCTGGGTTAACCTTTGCCTAAGAACAGGTGGCTCCCTCATCCCTAGAGCTGGTAGCTGGTCCCTGGGTGCGACTGCAGATGTGGGGGTCAGGGACCTGCCAGGGGTCCGAGCCTGCCCTCCCACCCTGCATCTCCAGGTCCAAGGGCCTGCTTTATCAACAGAGCAAGCAAGCGACTGCCCATGTAAAGCGACCTTTCACCCACTGCCTACGACATGCCTGGCCTTGGCTGTACCCGTGCCATCCAGACGAGCCATAACACAGCGTCAACAGCCAATTAACCCAGGCCCAAGCGGATGAACTCCAGCACGGACACTTGAGCTCTGATGCCAGCCAGTCCCTCGTCTGTCAAACTGGCCGTTGTGAGAATACACGGGACAATAAGCCCCCAGTAAATGTCAGCCGCTTGATCGTCTCAAACTGGTCCCAAGCAGCCCTGCGGCCTGACACCACCGTCACCAGGCTGCAGAGAGGGGAGCTGGGCTCCCAAGGGCTGAGACTTGCTCTCATGACAGCAGGAGCAGAGTCGCCCGGGCCGCCCAGCTCCACCCGCGTCCCTGCCCCCACGGCGCCCGGAGCTGGGCATGGCCCATCAGTCCACCCTCCTGCCCAGTGTCACAGGCCAGCCCCTCTGCTGCTCCGTCCTCCCGCAGCTGCACAAGGTAGAGGCGGCCCAATTCTGCAACTACATCCTCAGGGGCAGGACAGGCAGGCTCCAGGCCTGGCCCCGGGCGGGGGTCCAGAGCACACTCCTCCTTGCCTGCCTCCTCCCTCTCCGGGCCTCTCAGCGGCCACTCTAGCTTTTTGCCAAGAGTGCTCCTCTGAGCAAAGTGCCCAACCCAAGCGTGCAAACCAGACCCTCCTCTCACCGCCCCCCCTCACCAAGGGATCTCTCTCCAGACGTGACAGGGGGTCCCACGACACAGCCAGCTCAGCCTGGGGTCGGCCCACCTCCCCGCCCACCCGTCTGCACACCCCCTACACTGACAGCCACGAGAACACACAGGGCTGCACGGAACAAGCCAGGACGTGACGCCTATCCCTCCTTTGTCCTGGCACACGGACCCCACACCCTCTCCACGCGAGAGGGTTCACTGCAACAGCCCCAGCCTCGGCTCCAGTGCACTCACCTCTCAGCACCTACTTCCCTGCATCGGAACAGAATGCCTGCTCGTCTCCATCCAACACTGCACGACCGGCCCGCCAGCTCCAAGGGCAGAGCCTTCCCGAGTGGCCCCCTTTCACAGCCCGGCATCTGCATTCCCTACAGAATGTCCCACAGTGATGGAGACTGTCCACATGTGCCCCGTCCAATACAGGAGACGGTGCCCACACACAGCTAAGGAGCGTGAGAAATGCGGCCTGGCCACCTGAAGGACTGAATTCTCAGTTTTGTTTAATTTTAATTAAATGTGAACAGCCACATGTGGCTCGCTGGCTACCACAGAGGAGGTGCAGGCCCAGAACAATGCCTGGGCCGTGGTGAGTACTCGGTACCCACTTGTTTAATGAACAAATGAATGGCATCTTATTATCCTACGGCACCAACCCGCATCGTAACAGCCCCATGGCAGTCTTCTGCTGAGGGCATCCTGAGTACAGGACAAACTTCTTGCTCAGCACTGCATCCCCAGTGTCTTATTAACATGTGCTTCTTGTGACCTCAGTAAGTATCCCCGGGAGGAACGAACCGTAGCTCAGTCCCTCTCTCCCTTCCCCATGACACTGAGGGAAAGCTGTCCCGCTGGGCTGGTTTCTGAACGTGTCTCCAGCCCGGTTCCTCCTGCTCGCTACCGTGCCCGTCTCCGCCGCACTCTGGTGGCACCTGCGAGCCTTGGCTGCCGGTGGGCAGCCTCCTTCCTCTGTGCCCCACCCTCCCCCGACGCCAGGGAAGGAGGAAGGCAGGCCTGGTGCCCCAGGCTCAGAGGAAAGGGCCTGGGACCCCTCCCTTCCCTGGGGCTGTAGGTCCCCGCTCAGGCAGCACAGGTCCCCCAGCAACTTTCAGGGAAAAAGCCCAACTCTGGGGAGAGAGGGTAACATTTGTAGTGTTCAACAACAGATGCTTTATCTCCGAATGTTGGCCATGAGCGCTCTGACACTGCTACACTCCCCCAGATCCGCTGACCCACTTCCCTCCAGCGTAGGTCAGAGAGGATGCTCCTTGCCTTCACTAGGTGTGCTGGGGGTAGGGGTGGGGAGAGGAGCTTGAAGCAAGTTCATGAATTCTCTTAAGGGCACGTAGAACGCTATGCTCCCTTGTTCCGTTGTCACCCAGACTTCAATCGCAGGGGGAAATCCCGTGCAAAGGTCCTGGGGCACATGGGAAGGTGGTGCCCATAGCCAAGGAAGTTGGACGGGTGGACCTCAAAAACCATCATCACAAGAAAAATGAGGTCAAGGAAGGTTTAGTGTTCAGAATAAAAGCAGATTGACTGAGTGGCAACTGGCCCTACTTCATGGTGACCTGGAACAAGTCACTTCTCTCCTCTGGGCCACATGTTCCCATGTGTAAATAGGGGCGGTCACTCCAGAACCCACCCTCAGAGTGGTATGGGCTAAATATGATCACAGAGGTCCAGGGCTTAGAGGGGGGCCCAGAACAGAAGCAGCCCACAATACACACTATGTTACTATCAACACTGATGAGTCCGCCAGCCTCTTTCAGCCACAGGACACGAGTGTCTCACGACAGACCCTGGGCTTCCGTTCCCCAGTTCCAACCAGCACTGAACGTGGACCGCTGCTAGGCACCCCTCTAGGTGCCGCGGACACGGAGACGGGTCAGACTGCACCGGTGCTCAGGCAGCCGGACGCGTGCTGGGTGGCAGATGCAACGGGTCACATAGAGCGGCGCCTGTGACGAGCGGGCCTCATGAGGACAGGAGAGGCGGAGCAGTCCCGCAGAGGAAGGGCTCGATCCGGGCAGGCCTGGGAGGTTTCACACCCATGCGAGCTGGCCCCGTGAAGAGGAAAGAAAGGGGATCTCTGGCTGTGGGCCTGGCACCCTCAAAGGTCTCGGAGTGCACAAGACCATGGGCTTTGGGCAACGGCAAAAGGTTGCTTGTGGCTAGAGCAGAGGGTGCTTGGTAAGGAACTGGCAAGGGATGAAAATGAAAAGACTGAGTTTGGGCCAAATTTGGCCTCCTCTGCCAGGAAAAAAAGAGCGGAACTTTGTCCTGTGAATGACAGAAGGGTTTTAAGCACCACTCATAGAGTTACTCAACTCTGGAGCCTGGGAGCACACACAAACAGTCCTGGCCCTGTGCACGCACGTACATGTACACACACACACACACACACACACACACACACACACACAGGGTCCTGGCCCTGTGCACGCACGCGCATACACACACACCACACACACACACACCCTACACACACGCACACACTCCTGGCCCCGTGCATGCATGCGCATACACACAGAGTCCTGACCCTGTGCACACACACACACACCCTACACACACGCACACACTCTACACACATGCACATACTCCTGGCCCTGTGCACGCATGCACACACACACACACACACAATCACACGCACACACACAGAGTCCTGGCCCTCTGCACACACACACACACACACACACACACACACACACACACACACATGCACACACTCCTGGCCCTGTGCGCGCGCGCACACACACACTCTACACACATGCACATACTCCTGGCCCCGTGTGCGCACACACACACACGCACGCACTTCTGGACCCATGCACGCACACGCACACACAGAGTCTTGGCCCCGTGCATGCGCGCGCACACACACACACACACACACACTCCTGGCCCCATGCGTGCGCGCGCACACACACACACTCCTGGCCCCTTCTGTGACTGCACACACACACAGAGTCCTAGCCCCATGCACACACACACACACACACAGAGTCCTGGCCCTGTGCACATACACACACAGTCCTGGCCCTGCGCACTGGACCCAGAGCAGAAATAGGAGCTCCCAAGCACCAAGAGGCTTCCTGGTGGCTCAGATGGTAAAGAAACCGCCTGCAGTATGGGAGACTAGCGTTCAATGCCTGGATCAGGAAGATCCCCTGGAGAAGGAAATGGCAGCCCTCTCCAGTAGTCTTGCCTGGAGAATCCCATGGACAGAGGAGCCTGATGGGCTATAGTCCACAGTCGCAGAGAGCCCGATGTGCCTGAGCGACTAAAACTTTCAGTTTCACTTCAGGCGCCAAGATACAGCCGAGAGGACGCGTTGTGAGAACCACGCAGAGAACTGGGAGGCCAGCTTCAAGCTGTTCAGAGGAGGAAATATTTGTAAGCAAGAGGTTTTCTGCATGCATGCACACATGCGCACATGCACCTTCTGAAGACAGAAGGGCTCTCACGGGTAAATTCAATGCTTTTGCAGGTCAGGGCGACCAAATGCAGCACCAGAGACTTTACAATAAAAGTTTTTCCCTTGCACAACTTTCCAGCCTCAGCCTCATTAAAAAACAGAAACCAAAGCTTCCTCCCTCCTCCATCACCCACATTTAAAAGGAGAGTGTGCGTGTGTCTGCAGAAACTCAGAGCTGGGGTACAGGACTGGAGTGGTGGGGGGCCCCAGGACGGATGGAATGATGTTGGGGGGGCACTTTACCACATGGACCCCACACGTGGTCTCTCCTTTCCTCCCTCTCCTGAGCTGATGGAATGCTTTCCGCGGAGAATGGCTACCCCGAGGAGGCTCAATCACAAGGAAGATTTCTTGTGGCAGGTTGGTGCAATGGAGATATGCTCATGCTGCTTAAAACAGCGGCACTGTCCTCCGTAGGACAGACCTTTGCTCCTGCAAGACGGTCCCTACCAGCAATGAGCTCAGTAAACCTTCTTCAGAGAGAAAGTAGCAGTTGAAATGGAAGGGACCTCACAGGGTAGACTGGAGGGAGTCAGTTTTTTAAAAATGAATTCAAACTCAATTATTTTCTCGGAAGGAGAGACTGCCTGAGCCAAATAAAGATTTACATTTGCCTCAGAGGATTAAACCATCTCCGCTAGGCTCGACACAGGAGCCAGCGGCTGTTCTAAGATGTGAGTGTGTGCTCGCTCACTCAGTTGTGTCCAGCTCTGTGCGATCCCATGGACTCTAGCCCGCCAGGCTCCTCTGCCCATGGGATTCCCAGGCAAGAGTACTGGAGTGGGTTGTCACTTCCTCCTCCAAGGGATCTTCGTGACGCAGGGATGGAACCGGAGTCTCCTGAGTCTCCCGCCCTGGCAGGCGGGTTCTTCATCTCTGTGCCACCTGGGAAGCCCACGTTCTGAGAGGGCAGCCGGTTGCATCCTCGCCACAGCTCTCAGCGAGGAAGCTGAGCAGGGAAGTGACGTGCCCAACGCCACTGAGCTGAAGCCAGCGTATGCGCCCAGGCCACCAGGCTCTGGGGTCAGGCTCTCACCCCATGGCCTGGCCCTCCCATCCCGGCACCCTGGGCCCTCTTGCTCAGCTGGGCCAAGGCCTGGTTGCACGCACACCCCATAGGGCCTATGAAGCCGCAGCTGCATCCCGAGCAGCCCTGAGCTGTGACGTGGGGCTGGCCAGCCAACGCAGGCTTAGCGACAGGCAGCAGTCTGCGAGGGCAGACATGATTGTTTCCAAATGTTCTCCTGGGGCCAGCGGAGGGGACCCTCTGGCTGTCCTGTGGCCTCGGCTGTGACTGCAGGTCGAGGAGGTCATCACGCTCAGGGCAACGCCGGCCACGAGGCCTGGAGCCAGGTGCCACTCTGCGCCTTCCCGGGACGACACGGCTTTTAGACGCCCCAAACCTGGCCCAGCCCACCAGTGTACGGATGGGTACGCTGAGGCCCAGAGAGGGGAAGCAACTTCTCCAAAGCCACACAGCAGCGCGAGGCAGGACCCGGAGCGACCCAGAGGTCCCATGACATTTCTGTCCACCCCACCTCATAGATTCCCAGCCGTGGCGGGGGGAGGCAGTCAGATGGATGCTGTCCGGAAGGCACTTTGAATGTACCTTTCACTAGGCCTTGGACTGAAAATCCACAGTCCCTGCAAAGAGGCAAGACGCAAGTGAACCTATACATTTTCTGCTCCATTGTAGCACAATGTTCCCCCTTTGTTCTTCCATGCCAGGGATGGTGCTATGGACTTAAAAGTGTTTGCCCCAAATCCCCTACACTGAAGCCCCAACCCCCAGTGTACTGGTGTTGAGAAGGAGGACCTTCAGCAGGCCATCAGGTGTAGGCGAGTCGTGACGGTGGGCCCCCCACGATGGGGTCAGCATCCTCACACGACGAGGAAGAAACCAGAGCGCCTCCGCTCGGCCACAAGAGGACTGGGCAGAAGGGCATGGGGCTGGCGGGAAGATGGCTTATGGACCTGCACAGCACAAAGGAATGACACGAGGCAGGGCTACAGCTGGCACAGCCAGCGGGCGGGTGACGAGCCCAAAACACTTAAAGCAGAGAATCACTTTGGGTTGGCTAGAAAGCTTGTTTGTGAGTTTTCCCAGAACGTGTTTTGGAGAAAATCCGAACAAACTTTTTGCCAATGCAATGAAATGAAACAGACATTTTATTTCTACTGAAAATATATGAAACAAGTATTTGTTCTCCATCTTTTGGGGCAGCAGCAGGGTCTTGCCCTGAAGATGTCACTCCTGAAGTGGCCCCAGTTGTGTGGGTTTTTTTTTTTTTTCAGATAAACCCCAAACAATTTGCAATTGGCAATTTGCAGTTCCTGTTTCTATAAAGACCTCCTCAAGGCCATCTGGTTATTACGGCTTTTTCTCACTCTTCGATGACCATCACAATAGCTATTGTTTCACCCAGATGAGACTTTCTTAAGCACTCCTGTTTGGCTTTCATAAAAACAACCACTCTCTTTTCACACTCGTACGGAGTAAATTGTGTAATTATGGTAACACCTATAGCCAGCATAATCAGGCTTGGGAACAAACACACTGGCTCCTGAAAACACAACGTGATTCGCCAGAAGAAAAGCTCAGGGGCTTCCCAGAGCATCACCTCATCAGCGGCACACCAGCCGCAGAGGAGGGGTCGTGACCCCTGCCAACCTGTTAAGCAAGGCTTCTGACATTTACACTCAGGAGTCCAGTTAGCACAGTTCACGCGGCTCTACTGAATGAACACAGACACATGCGCACGGCCTCAGGAGGAGGAGAGGCAAACTGAAGAGGCACGCGTGCAATCGGACTCCTCTTAGGTTTATNATCTGCGAGGGCAGACATGATTGTTTCCAAATGTTCTCCTGGGGCCAGCGGAGGGGACCCTCTGGCTGTCCTGTGGCCTCGGCTGTGACTGCAGGTCGAGGAGGTCATCACGCTCAGGGCAACGCCGGCCACGAGGCCTGGAGCCAGGTGCCACTCTGCGCCTTCCCGGGACGACACGGCTTTTAGACGCCCCAAACCTGGCCCAGCCCACCAGTGTACGGATGGGTACGCTGAGGCCCAGAGAGGGGAAGCAACTTCTCCAAAGCCACACAGCAGCGCGAGGCAGGACCCGGAGCGACCCAGAGGTCCCATGACATTTCTGTCCACCCCACCTCATAGATTCCCAGCCGTGGCGGGGGGAGGCAGTCAGATGGATGCTGTCCGGAAGGCACTTTGAATGTACCTTTCACTAGGCCTTGGACTGAAAATCCACAGTCCCTGCAAAGAGGCAAGACGCAAGTGAACCTATACATTTTCTGCTCCATTGTAGCACAATGTTCCCCCTTTGTTCTTCCATGCCAGGGATGGTGCTATGGACTTAAAAGTGTTTGCCCCAAATCCCCTACACTGAAGCCCCAACCCCCAGTGTACTGGTGTTGAGAAGGAGGACCTTCAGCAGGCCATCAGGTGTAGGCGAGTCGTGACGGTGGGCCCCCCACGATGGGGTCAGCATCCTCACACGACGAGGAAGAAACCAGAGCGCCTCCGCTCGGCCACAAGAGGACTGGGCAGAAGGGCATGGGGCTGGCGGGAAGATGGCTTATGGACCTGCACAGCACAAAGGAATGACACGAGGCAGGGCTACAGCTGGCACAGCCAGCGGGCGGGTGACGAGCCCAAAACACTTAAAGCAGAGAATCACTTTGGGTTGGCTAGAAAGCTTGTTTGTGAGTTTTCCCAGAACGTGTTTTGGAGAAAATCCGAACAAACTTTTTGCCAATGCAATGAAATGAAACAGACATTTTATTTCTACTGAAAATATATGAAACAAGTATTTGTTCTCCATCTTTTGGGGCAGCAGCAGGGTCTTGCCCTGAAGATGTCACTCCTGAAGTGGCCCCAGTTGTGTGGGTTTTTTTTTTTTTTCAGATAAACCCCAAACAATTTGCAATTGGCAATTTGCAGTTCCTGTTTCTATATAGACCTCCTCAAGGCCATCTGGTTATTACGGCTTTTTCTCACTCTTCGATGACCATCACAATAGCTATTGTTTCACCCAGATGAGACTTTCTTAAGCACTCCTGTTTGGCTTTCATAAAAACAACCACTCTCTTTTCACACTCGTACGGAGTAAATTGTGTAATTATGGTAACACCTATAGCCAGCATAATCAGGCTTGGGAACAAACACACTGGCTCCTGAAAACACAACGTGATTCGCCAGAAGAAAAGCTCAGGGGCTTCCCAGAGCATCACCTCATCAGCGGCACACCAGCCGCAGAGGAGGGGTCGTGACCCCTGCCAACCTGTTAAGCAAGGCTTCTGACATTTACACTCAGGAGTCCAGTTAGCACAGTTCACGCGGCTCTACTGAATGAACACAGACACATGCGCACGGCCTCAGGAGGAGGAGAGGCAAACTGAAGAGGCACGCGTGCAATCGGACTCCTCTTAGGTTTATAGGCTTCGCACAGACCTGCCTGGTTAGGTGTAAACCTACAGGAAAAACACTGGAAGGATGGAATGTGGAGACAGGACTGCTGGCAGAGGAAGAAGAACATTACTCTTTTCTGTACGGTGCTGTTTCTCAAAAGGATTTATGTCTAAAAGACAAGACTGGATTTTTCTTTTTTAATCAACAAGAGTTAACAGAAGACTACAGTGCATTAGACAAATAAGCCCAGAGCCTGATATGAATGCAGGTTAGAAAAAAAATTAAAATAACACTCAAAATAAGAAACATTCAACCAGCTTCAAAGAAACAGCTGTCTGCTTCTCAGTCGGGGTGAGAAAGTGAACGGTGTGGCCAGCGGCATTCCCGGGCCAGAGCTCCTCAATGGGCAGGGCTAATAACAGTCGGCGGATTCATCAAACCAGAGGGTTCGGACCAAACACAGGGTCACTGGTGGCGTTCAGCTGCCGCAGCAACCAGCATGACCCTTGATTTGTTCCTCTGTTTAGCTGGACATGCTGTACATCTGACAAGTCCACCAAGAAGCAGCGCTCAAAGGGAGCTTTCAAGATGGCAGAGATTATTCTGTGAGTTGGACAACCACTTTCAGCCTCCTTCACTGCAAACGGGTTTCCATCCTTCATCCCCAGTGATCTGCATGGGCCCCTCACTCACATGAGGCACTGCGTTCGGAGCTGCAGGCCGGCCGCGAACCTGGAGCTTGCGTCTCAGCACATAGGGACCCCAAACCACCAACAGACAAACTATTCCACCAGAACGGTGATCGCGGGATAAAGCCCATGAGGATAACGACCTGGCCTATCCCGGGGGTTGGGGAAGGGCATCCTGAGGGCCCCTGAAGAGGGGGCCCTGAAGCTGAGAACTGGAAGGGAATCAGGGTGGGAACATTCAACTGACTTCATAGGAGGAGCTGTCCACCTTTCAGTGGGGGTGAGAAGGTGAATGGTGCGATCAGCGGCATTTCCGGGCCAGAGACCGGTGAGAACCGGGAGGTGGAGGGGAGTGAAGGTGGGGGAAGAGAGTCAGTCTTTGCAGAGCGGTCAGAATGCACCAGGCGGTCAGCAGGCTGGCCTGGCTGAGCAGAGGACCCCTTGGCTGGGGTGGGGAAGTGAACTCCACGGCCTGTGAGCAGCAGGGAGAGGCGGGTCTGGATGGCAGCACGCAGAGCCGTGAGGCTCAGGCCAGGAACCACGCAGGTTTTCCCGAAACACTCTGGGGCACCCTGAGCAGGGTTCCTGAGCGGGAGGGTGGCATTTCGCCACACATGTGCCATCCACACCCAGCCGAGCACCGATTTTGCAGCCTATGCTGCCAGCACGGCCCTCATTTTCTTCCATCACTTTCTTCCATCACCGTGGGCCTTGCCACGGTGTGCACTGGGCCCCCAAGGACAGCGGGACCCTTTGCAGCTGCCCCTGCCCGTCATGGTCAAGGACACCTGGTTAAAGCCCGCTAATGGGGCTGCAGAAACCCTCACACCACCAGGCTTATGGAAACATTCCCACAGTTTTTCTCTGTGCAATGGAGACGCCTGCTCAGAAGGTCCCTGCTGCAAGGCAAGCATTTCTTCCTTGCGGGCGGCTACACCCAACTGTTCTGCTGCAGGGCTTCTGCGTCACGACAGGGATCTCCCCAGCTAATAGGATGTTCGAGTGAACTGGAGAAATCTGGGCCGCCTGAATTCAGGGCAATCGCATCCCATCTGTGTGCGCTCTTCCTCTGCTCTATCTAATCAAATTTCCTGTGTGCATGAACATAAATACTGTTGTTCTGACCCGTGATGATCTGGTAAACAGACTGATTATATCGACTTTGATAGATTAAGGTTTTCAAAAACAGAGGGACGCTGTTAACTTTTATTTTAATTGAAAATGGACGCAATTTCCAGTGGATATGAATAAAACTAATGATCTTAGGAGTCAACTTGCCGTGGGGAAAAAAAAAATCACTACCCGAGATCATGACAGTCTTACTTGGAGATGTCACACGCTGCCTTGCCTTTTCTCTGTTTTCTCAGAATGAGGCTGGCCCAGCACATTCTTCTGGGTACACTGAGCTTCAGCGGGACTTGGCTCAACTTGGCAGGGGATAGGTCACCACTCCAAAATTACCGAAACCGAAAGAAATCCACAGCATCAAGACCAGACCAAGAAAATCTTATAAAACGGTAATCAAATCAACTTCCTTCCAAAACCAGGCTCTTCTTAAATTGCAGTTATCAACTTACTCCGTTTATGAAGTAAAAATATGGAGACACACGCCAGCCTCAAGCAAATCCTCTGGAAAAAACTCCAGCCAACCCACTGCACATTTGCTAATGATGATGAAACTGGTTTTGACCGTTTCCACTTGGTTCTGACAACCCCTCGTAGGCAGACAGAGAATATTCTCTCAGTGTTTATGGTGCTCAGGATCCTGGAAGCAGGAAAGCCCATCGTGTCTCCCTGCATGTCTTCAGTGCATGAGTTCCGTGGGCAGGTCACAGAGCGTGGGGTCAGGGAGGCAATTCTGACAAGCAGACCGCCCAATCCAGCGCCTGCTCCCTGCAGACCCCTCACTAGGGGGTCACCTCACCCACCAAGCCTCAGTTTCCTTGTCTGAGAATGGGCACAGGCGACAGTTCCCGCCTCCTCGGGAGGATACGGGAGGCAGGAAAACGTATCGCCTGCTTATCCAATGCTGGGGCTGGCACAGGGCAGCCCTGACAAAGGCCGGGTATTACCATTCCTCACGTTCTAATGCTTATTTCCTAACTGACTAAGACAGTTTGTAGTACGGTGTTTATTAAACCAGATCACAGCTATAACACTCATGTTCTCTGTGATATTTTCATGGTAGTGTCTAGGCTGAATTAACTTCAGTAAAATAGCAGTAACAGCTTTAAGAATGCTGTTTGTTGATCAGTCACTAAGTTGCATCTGACGCTTTGTGAAACCGTGGATGGCAGCCCGCCAGGCTCCTCTGTCCACAGGATTTCCCAGGCAAGAATACTGGAATACTTAATTTAAGAATACTTTCAAATTAAGTAAATAAGATAAATACTAATGTTGCATGATTATAGATGAAGCAGGTTCAACAGGAAATTAAGACAGTATCGTTACAAAGCAACCACTCTGAATAAATTAACCATCTTTAAAAAGTTATTACTGTTCGATCCAGAACACCTGGTCTCTTCCCGTGACGCACGCAACTCCCACACCACCCTACGCTCCTCTGGGAATCCTCACTCCCTCTTCTTGTGGACCGTTGCCCAGTGCTCCCTCCGATAGCTCTCACCACCCCGGGGTTTCGCTGTCACCAAGAACACAGGTCACTTCCCTAATCGACAGGAGCGGTTTCCGGAACACTGTGTCCGATGCCGCTGAACATTCATGGAACTCCTGATCTGGCCATATCTAGCCGACTTTATTTCTCGGGGTCCCCCCACTACCCTAGGCCAACTGGCATCCCCGTGTGCCCCCTGCAAGGCAGGCCAGTGGAGCAGCCTGAGTCTGCAGCCCAGCTCTGTCCCCAAGGGCTCCAGTAAGCTGTTTGCATAAATCACACAAACATCACGAATGAGAAAGTCTCCAGANAACTCTGCATTCAGATGCTTATATCTTTCCTTTTCTCCTTTTCTTTTTGCTTCTCTTCTTTTCACAGCTATTTGCAAGGCCTCCCCAGACAGACATTTTGCTTTTTTGCATTTCTTTTCCATGGGGATGGTCTTGATCCCTGTCTCCTGTACAATGTCACGAACCTCATTCCATAGTTCATCAGGCACTCTATCAGATCTAGGCCCTTAAATCTATTTCTCACTTCCACTGTATAATCATAAGGGATTTGATTTAGGTCATACCTGAATGGTCTAGCGGTTTTCCCTACTTTCTTCAATTTAAGTCTGAATTTGGTAATGAGGAGTTCATGATCTGAGCCACAGTCAGGCAGTAGTCTTGTTTTTGTTGACTGTATAGAGCTTCTCCATCTTTGGCTGCAAAGAATATAATCAATCTGATTTCGGTGTTGACCATCTGGTGATGTCACAGCAAAAGAAGCCACTGCTATGAGAAAACCACACATTGCCACTAGAAAGTAGCCCCTGCTTGCCGTAACTAGAGAAAGACCATGAGCAGCAACAAAGACCCAGTACAGCCAGAAATCAATCAATATATCAAATAATATATAAAAGACGATCATTAAAAAAATAACAGAACCTACATTTTCTTTTTAAATATTAAAAAATGAATGCTGTAGAGGGTGTGTAGAAAAGGTAACGCTCCTATACACTGTAGGTGGAAATTTAAATTGGTACAGAGACTACGGAGAACAGTATGTCAGTCACTCAGTTCAGTTCAGTTCAGTTGCTCAGTTGTGTTCGACTTCGCGACCCCATGATTCGGAGCATGTCAGGCCTCCCTGTCCATCACCAACCCCCAGAGTTTACCCTAACTCATGTCCACTGAGTCAGTGATGCCATCTAACCATCTCACCCTCTCTCGTCCACTTCTCTTCCTGCCTTCAATCTTTCCCAACACCAGGGTCTTTTAAAATGAGACATCTCTTCACATCAGGTGCTAAAAATACTGGAGTTTCAGTTTCAACATCAGTACTTCCAATGAACATCCAGGACTAATCTCCTTTAGGATGGACTGGTTGGATCTTCTTGCAGTCCAAAGGACTCTCAAGAGTCTTCTCTAACACCACAGTTCAAAAGCATCAATTCTTCAGCGCTCAGCTTTCTTTACATTCCAACTCTCAAATCAATACATGACCATTGGAAACATCATAGCCTTGACTAGACGGACCTCTGTTAGCAAAGTAATGTCTCTGCTTTTTAATATGCTGTCTAGGTTGGTCATAACTTTCCTTCCAAGGAGTAAGCGTCTTTTAATTTCATGGCTGCAGTCACCATCTGCAGTGATTTTGGAGCCAAAAATAAAAAGTCTACACTGTTTCCCCATTTACTTGCCATGAAGTGATGGGACCGGATGCCATTATCTTCGTTTTCTGAATGCTGAATTTTCAGCAAACTTTTTCACTCTCCTGTTTTACTTGCATCAAAAGGCTCTTTAGTTCTTTTTCACTTTCTGCCATAAGGGTGGCATCATCTGCATATCTGAGGTTGTTGATATTTCTCCCGGCAACCTTGATTTCAGCCTGTCTTTCCTCCAGCCCAGCATTTCTCATGATGTACTCTGCATATAAGTTAAATAAGCGGGGTGACAATATACAGCCTTGATGTACTCCTTTTCCTGTTTGGAACCATTCTATTGTTCCATGTCCAGTTCTAACTGTTGCTCCCTGACTTGCATACAGGTTTCTCTAGAGGCCGGTCAGGTGGTCTGGGATTCCAATCTCTTTCAGAATTTTCCACAGTTTATTGTGATCCACACAGTCAAAGTCTTTAGTATAGTCAATAAAACAGAAATAGATGTTTTTCTGGAACTCTCTTGCTTTTTCCATGATCCAGCGATGTTGGTAATTTGATCTCTGGCTCCTCTGCCTTCTCTAAAGCCAGGTTGAACATCTAGAAGTTCACAGTTCATGTATTGCTAAAACCTGGCTTGGAGAATTTCAGGCGCTGCTTTACAAGGGTGTGAGATGAGTTCAATTGTGCAGTACTTTGAGCATTTTTTGGCATTGCCTTTCTTTGGGATTGGAATGAAAACTGACCTTTTCCAGGCCTATGGCCACTGCTGAGTTTTCCAAATTTGCTGGCATATTGAGTGCAGCACTTTCACAGCATCATCTTTCAGGATTTGAAATAGCTCAACTGGAATCCCATCACCTCCACTAACTTTGTTCATAGTGATGGCTCTCAAATCCTACTCCTGGGGATATAGCCAAAGAAAACTAATTCAGAAAGATACATGCACCCCAATGCTCTTTGCAAAGGATTAATCTCCAAACTACACAAATAGCTCATAGAGCTCAATATAAAAAAACAAACAATTCAAACAAAAAATGGGTGGAAGACATAAATAGACATTTTCCCAAAGAAGAAATACATGTGTCCAATAGACATATGAAGAGATATTCAACACTGCTAATTATTAGAGAAATGCAGATCAAAATGACAAAAGGTACAACCTCACACCAGTCAGAACGGTCATCATCAAAAAATCTATAAACAGTAAATGCTGGAGATGATGGGAAGAAAAGGATCACCTCTTCAACTGTTGATGGGAATGTAAACTGTTTCAGTCACTATGTAGAACAGAATGGAGGCTCCTCAAAGAAAAAAAGTAAAATTTCCATTTTTTGTTGTTGTTCCAAGTCGCTTCCAAATCTTTGTGACCCTATGGACTGTAGCCCACCTGGTTCTTCTGTCCATGGGATTCTCCAGGCACGAATACTGGAGTTGGCTGTCATGCATTCCTTCATGGGATCTTTTCGACCCAGTGTTCAAACCCACAAGTTCACTTGTGATGCCATCTGTACCTGGACCTTTGTTTTTAAACTATAGATTCAATATTGTTAGTAGTATAAGGTCTATTCAGATTTTCTATCTCTTCATGATTCAGTCTTAGAA
>SJYW01021230.1:552724-564027 GCA_006410735.1 Raphicerus campestris | reverse complement strand
AAAGAATGTTCTACACATCTGGGTCTCTTTTGCTGTATTCCATACAGGGCTGTCTCTTATACACATCTAGAAGATTGTGCAATTCTAGAAATTCATCCATTTCTCCTAGCTTGTCTAATTTGTTGCCACATAATTTAGTACTCTCTCATTATTCTTTTTATTTTGTTGATGTTAGTTGTAACTTCTCTTTTCATTTCTACTTTTATTTTTTTGATTTTGTTTATCTTTTCAAAGAAACAACACGAAATTTCATTAAATTTTACTTTTTTAGTCTCAATTTTCATTCTTTCCACTCTAATCTTCATTATTTCATTCCTTCCACAAACACTGGGCTTTGCCTGTCCTTTTTCTTGTTCCTTTAAATGTACATTTGCATGATTTATTTGACATTTTTCTTATTTCTTCTAGTAGGCCTGTACCACTATGAACTTTTCTCTTAGAACTGCTTTTGCTTCATCCCATAGATTTTGTAATGTTGTGTTCCATTNGTGAGCGGGAGATGCAAGAGGATGGATTGTCAGGGTGTCAGAGGCAAAGGGTGCGGCTGGGGGAGTCACTGAGTCAGACGGGCTGCACCCGTCCCACAAAAAAGGAATACTCCCACCCAGAGAGATCTGTTTGACTTCAGGAAAGTACAGGTTACAGTGATACTCACTAAACACCCCACCTCCCGCTCAGTAGACAGGAGGATGAGTAACGGGACACCCAGCAAGGCCCCCGGGGGGGTTGACATTGTCATTGTGATAGTTCCCCCAGAGCGGGCCCGGCTCACCTTGTATTTGCTGGGACGATGTGTTATCAGAATCCCCCTAGNGGATGGAAAGGCAGGCCAGCACACGGTCCCACCTAGAATTTCCGCCCTTGGTGGTGACGAGAGGAGGCTTCCGGCTCCATTGCCGGTGACGCTGACGTCCCAGGGACACAGGCATCTGGGGGTAGCAGCCACAAAGGCCCGGCTCTCCTCAAGCCGTAGGAGGGGGGCGGGACGGGAGAGGCTCTGCCCTGGTTCCCAGAGAGGGAGGCTTTTGTGAGCGGGAGATGCAAGAGGATGGATTGTCAGGGTGTCAGAGGCAAAGGGTGCGGCTGGGGGAGTCACTGAGTCAGACGGGCTGCACCCGTCCCACAAAAAAGGAATACTCCCACCCAGAGAGATCTGTTTGACTTCAGGAAAGTACAGGTTACAGTGATACTCACTAAACACCCCACCTCCCGCTCAGTAGACAGGAGGATGAGTAACGGGACACCCGGCAAGGCCCCCGGGGGGGTTGACATTGTCATTGTGATAGTTCCCCCAGAGCGGGCCCGGCTCACCTTGTATTTGCTGGGACGATGTGTTATCAGAATCCCCCTAGAAAGAGGCTCGAAAGGCAGAACACACGGGTCCTGGGCAAGAAAATATCAGGAGCAGCGAGGCTCCTTGATCCCAAAGGAGGCGAACTTTCCCCTGGACTTGAGTGGAACCACAATCTACCTACCAAGAACACAGGATGGAAGAGGGACTCTCTAAGAGTTTCCAGGTAATGGTGATAACCTCACCATCAAGGTTAGGCCAAAAAGTCCTGCCCGCCCCCCCTTAACCCAGACCCTTGTACAAAGGTTTTCAGGTGAGTCCACACTTTACTAGCGTATCAGGTTCCTAAGGATGCTGCAATGCATGAGTATACCTCTGTGCGTTAAAACAACACAAACGTGTCCTCTGACAGGTCTAGAGGTCAGAAGTCCCATACAGGTCTCACGAGGCCAAAAACCACGGTGTCGGCAGGGCTGCGGTCCTTCCAGAGGCCAGAGCAGAGAGACTGCCTCCTGACCTTCCCTGCCTCTCGAGATGCCCAGTCCCTGGTCTTGGGGCCCCTCCGTCCATCGTCAAAGCTGGCAGCAGCACCCCCTTGCCTGTGCTCTGTCCCACAGCCTCCTCCTCTGACCTGTCTCTCCTGCCTCCCCTTCTCCTAAGGGACCCCTGTCGCTGCAGGGAGCCCATCTGGGTAACCTAGGGCAACCCCATCACAAGATCCTTGACTTGGTCGGTCATATCTCAGCAGCCCCCGTGCCATGGCAGGTCACACAGTCACAGTTCTGGGGGTTAGAATGTGGGCATCCTTGGGTGGGGAGGGCATTGGTCTGTCCTGCCACCCCATGGTAAAGCTGCCCCAGCACCCCTGGGCACCATCAGGTCCTGAACAATCTGCCTGCAACCCTGTCAGAGCTCTGTCTCCCACCTGACTTCACAAGGGGTGGCCGAGGTCCACTCCAGGCCCCAGGCTCTGTCCTCCACAGAGAAGCCAGATGCCCACTGTCTCCATCACCCTCCCTCCTTGGGCCCATCCCAAGACACCATGAAAACGAAGCGTCAGCCCGTGACCTGCAGGCAGCTCTTGCTGGGGCTGCTTGCTTAGCCTCTACAGCCCGTTTCTTCCCGCCTCCTGACCCACCATGCACGTCACACTCTTCCAACAGGAGTGTATCCCCATGGTACTGGGTGGACCACGGTCCGTTCATCTGGGTCGGACCCAAGGCCTGTCTTGCAAAGGATATCCAGTCAATGCTGGGTGGTGGCATGGACGGGCAGATGGGATGGGTGGACAGGCAGACAGATGCAAGGACGGAAGGAGGGAGACTGTGGCCACGCCTGGCTCAAAAGTACTTGTTGAGAAAGCCAGGAGGCAGGGAGAGAGGAAGAGGACAGGAAGTGGGGGACCCATCCATGTTGGGAAAACTCAGCTATGCAGCAGCCAATGTGAGGAAGAAACTCAAGACACGGGCATCTCCAGGGCCGAATCCAAGAGCTCCCTAGTGAGCGGACGGTCCTGACACAGTCAGCTAGACCTGCAAAAGCTCCACCAGCTAGTCTAAGCTCCGTGCTGACTCACAAGCGCGCCTCTCTGGGAACCAGCGGGAGGTGTCCAGACCTCCTCNAATCCAAGAGCTCCCTAGTGAGCGGACAGTCCTGACACAGTCAGCTAGACCTGCAAAAGCTCCAACCAGCTAGTCTAAGCTCCGTGCTGACTCACAAGCGCGCCTCTCTGGGAACCAGCGGGAGGTGTCCAGACCTCCTCCAGGCCAGAAACCAGCTCGGGGTCCACCCCTCTGCCCTGTGCCACCGTAACTCAGTGCACGGGCACAGTTCTAAGGTGTCCTCGCCTCACTCGGGCCCCACCCGTCAACATCCAGCTTTACTAAATGCTGCCCGGGACCTGTCAGTGTCTTGTGGGGGCGGGGATGGGGGGTGGGGGCGTGGATCACAGGACTAGGGCAGCTTGGGCCCTGTCCATTCACAATGGAGAACTGCATCTTCACTTCAAGGCCAGGCATGCAACAGTTTCAACCACTTGCCTTAAAAAGACCATTTTTCCGTGAAGTTGCTGCATGAGTATGAATGGTGTTTTTCCGGGATTTTACTGTGAAACATTTCAAACATCAAAGCTGCATACTGCTCTACACCCGTGAGAAAGGCGAGAATTTTAAAGACTCACAGTAATAAATATGGGCATGGAGGTGAAGCAACTGGAAACTTCATACACTGCTCCTGGGAAGGTAAGCTGGTGCAACCACTGTGGAAAACAGCCTAAAAAGGCTGACTATCCCTGTGCCTCCAGCTCATTCCCAGCTCTAAGCCAACAGAACTTCATGCACAAATCCCCAAGCGGCAGGTGCAAGCGCTCCTGAGGATGGACACAACCCAAATGCCCACCACTAGTAGAATGTACAGTCGAAAGATGAAACACAGTCTGGCAACAAAAACGAACAACTCACAAGGGAACCCGGCTGTACTGAAATATGGTTGTCAAGATACTCCTTAAAACCTGCGGAAGCGCCACAGGAAAAGACAACTTCTTTACTGCATTAAATAATGAGCTCGAGCCAAGGGTCTGATAACTGCTGTGACTCTGGAGTAGTGACAAAGATAACAACATTCCAAGATGGTCTGTAACGGCGGGAACGGGCCTAGAAAGCCTCGGGGCTGTCCGCTAGGGGCCAGGTGCCGGTTACGGCTAATAGCACCGCCAGCGGGCATCCCTGACGGAAACGCTGCATGTCAGTCGCAGGCCAGTGACAGCAGAGCTGTCATGGTTTTTTCACGTCCAGGGTCACAAATTCTGAATTCTATCCATGGGCCTGAGGATAAGAACTGGAAATTGGGGGTTTTCTTTTTGTTCCCTTTTTCTATTCCTGGTGATAAAATGCTCCCTGACCCTACATGTATACATGAACAAAGTGACAGATGAAAGGAGGGTCTCAGATACTTGCACATGAGCACCCACAGCGGAGCTACTTCCCTTAGCAGAAAGGTGCAAACAACCCACAAGAGAACGTGAAGTCAGGGTATACCGGAGACAGAGCTTCTGTACCGGAAGATGCAAGTCAGGCTCTGGAGACGGATGGTAGCAATGGTTATACAAGGTGAACTCAACACCACTGAACTGCATGCTTACAAACAGCTAAAATGGTAAGCTTTGTGTCATGTATATTTGACCATGACCATTTGTGGCTCAGCTGGTAAAGAAGCCGCCTGCAATGCAGGAGACCTGGGTTCAATCCTGGGTTGGAAAGACCCCCTGAAGAAGGGAACGGCTACCCACTACAGTATTCTGGCCTGGAGAACTCCATGGACTGTACAGTCCATGGGGTCGCAAAGAGTCGGACACGACTGAATGACTTTCACTTTCATAAATAAGTAAATAAACTCCCTGCAGAACATGGAAGGCACTGGCTCTCTGAGCGCAGGAACCACCTCCCCGTGGCTGGGGACCAGCTGCCACACAAGCCTGGGCTTGCGAGCTGCTGGGCCACTGGGGCAGGTTGCTTCGCCTCTCTGGTCTCAGTTGCCACCTCCACAGGAGCGCTGCAGTCACAAAAGCAGCTGTGGCGCGTCAGGCACGGGTGCCATGCCGGCAGGGCGGCGGGCCGCTGTCGTGCGGAGACTTCCATGACCCCGCGGGGTCATGAGCACCGTGCCTGCCCTGACAGGGGACTTAGCTAACTTGCCCAAGGTGGCCGGCAAGGCCGGGCTGACGGAGGAGCCCAGGTCCGGCCTGTGGTTATCTGCCTGCTGCTTGTTTATCGTCTCTCCCACTGGGCAGCAGGCTCCATGCGACAGACCCCGGGTCTGTTCCGCTGGCCACACGGTCCCCAGGGCCACACAAAGGAGGCTCAGTAAATACCTGCCTAGCGACTGGAAGAACCCAGTTCTGTCTGGCCCCAAAACTGGCTTCCCTATGAAGTGCAGGACGGTGGCGGCCACAGGGCCAGGGCGCTCCAGTCTCTGCAGGGCGCTCCGGTCTCTGCGCAGAGCTGGGGCACTCTGGTCTCTGCACAGAGCCGGACGGTGGCAGCCACAGGGCCGGGGGCACTCTGGTCTCTGCACAGAGCTGGATGGTGGCGGCCACGGGGCCGGGGCGCTCCGGTCTCTGCAGAGCCGTGACTGCTGCTGCTATTCAGTCTCCCAGTCGCGTCTGACTCTTTGCAATCCCGTGGACTGCAACACTCCCTTCACTACCTCCTGGAGCTTGCTCAAACTCACGTCCATCGAGTCAGTGATGCCATCTAATCATCTCATCCTCTGTCGTCCCCTTCTCCTCCCGCCTTCAATCTTTCCCAGCATCATGGTCTTTTCAAATGAGTCAGCTCTTCGCATCAGGTGGCCAAAGTATTGGAGTTTCAGCTTTAGCATCAGTCCTTCCAATGAACACCCAGGACTGGTCTCCTTTAGGATGGACTGGGTGGATTTCCTTGCAGTCCAAGGGACTCTAGAGTCTTCTCCAACATCACAGTTCAAAAACATCAATTCTTCGGCGCTCAGCTTTCTTTACAGTCCAACTCTCACATCCATACATGACCACTGGAAAAACCACAGCCTTGACTAGATGGGCCTTTGTTGGCAAAGTGATGTCTCTGCTTTTTAATATGCTGTGATACCCCGCAGCAGAGGTGGGGCCGGAGGCAGCCGCAGTGAGAGGGACAGAAAAGAAAAAAAATACGCGTGTGTACCTTCCAGGGCCGCACCTGGCAACACACTGCAGCACAGCCCAGGCGCGCCTGGCGAGGACACCGGTGACCCAGGCCAGGGCCCTCGCACAGCTGCCAGCGCACGCGGGGACGCTGACGGTCCAAGGGGCCCTGGCACTGAGAGAGTCGGGGCACGAGCCCAGCCCTATGGCCACGCTCCCTGGATGAGGAGGCTGCGCCCGAGCAAGAAGGTCAGGGTTCCCTGACAGTGACTCGGCACAAGAGGCAGCTCGGGGCGCCCAGCGGCCCAGGGACCCCAGATGCCTCTGCCACCCCGATGCCGAGAGCACCCGACTAAGGATGAGGGTGGTCAGGGAGGCGGGTGCTGGGCCCCCAACACCGAGAGCACGTCAGCGGGTTTCCTGTGCAGACGGCGTTCTGAGCCACAGGGCTCTGTGGGGGAGCGAAGCGGGTGGCAGTGCCCTAAATTAGGCCAGGGTAGCTGGGCTGGGTGACTCTGGGACCTGGGCTCCTCGCCGCTGGGCCGGGCGCCAGGCAGGCTGAGGTGTGAGAGGGACGCCCTGCCTTCAGAGTCCCACCTAGATGGGTGCTATTCAGGGGGTTATGAGGCCACTTTGTAGCCAGGTGACCGTGGGCGCAAACAGATAAGACGGTGCACAAAAGGGCAAGCACCAGGCCCTGCACAGCAGGGAAAATGAAGGGCTAAGCAGGAACCAGCGGCTGCAGACCCCACACCCCGGAGCAGACGGCGCAGAGGGGAAAAGGCAAGCTGCAGGCACATCCTAGGAGCGCACATGAAGCAACGTCACATACTGTGTACAGTTCCTTACGGTGACGGGAGTGTGTGCAAGAGCTTAAAATCTTACGGAAAGATCTACACCAGATTTATAATAAAGGGGACCTGGAGGCAGGTGCCGAGCCAGAGATCAAGGTAATTAATTTCCACTTTTCCAGGGATGCTTTATTCCTTTTACTTATATCAAAGATAAACATGGGTCAGTCTGGGTGATGGAAATGTGGTTTTTACTATTAGTCCTTGATGCTCTTTGTTTGATTACTGGCTAATCTGAAAGTCATTCAGATATCAGTATATGGTCAAATAATGAATCTTTTTCAATACATGTGTCCTAAATCGTATTTTTCTTTTTAATTCTCAAAATTCAAAAAGAAAAGGTCTCCCAGAGCACAGAGTACTCCTTAAAAGTGCTCACTAGACTGCAGTCCTCCCAATAAGAACCCAGAGTTGGGGCGGACGGCACGCCTCTGACCTCTGGAGGAGCTTGGGGTGTCCAGCGGCAGAGGCAGCCTCACTGAGCCCCCTAGCCCTCTGCCTGTGGCCCAGGGATGCCAGCCCAGACGGCGCCTCTGCTGGCAGGGTCCCTTCTGCCAATCATGCTCCAGCAGACCCAGTGACGGCACCGGCCACCAATCAGAGCGCTGGCCGGCGTGAGCAAAGTGTGTTGCCACACCAGGCTGACAGGCTGTCAGCTGGAGGCAGAGATGCTTCCTTCCTCTCAGGGAGCCTTCATCAAGGTGCATGTGCAATTTATGGACACACTGCCTGGCGCCGAAACTAGCGGCCCCCATGCCTGCCCACGCTGAGCTCCCAAATTTCAGATTTCCTCTTGTATCTTAACGGTGCCCCTTGAATCCTGCTTACTCACTCTGCCTCCCTCATCTCCAGATAAAAAAGAGGTGACATTCCGCAAGCTATGTCTGTGTCATCCATTCGCCCTTCTATGGAGAAATCCTAGCTGCAGATTCAGATGCCAGAGGGGTAGAGAAATATTCAGGACACTGTCCTCCTTCCCCTGGGACTCAACAACCCAAGTGACCCCCACAATGTGGCCATGCTGAAATCTGGATGCAAAGTGCGAGTTTTCCAAACCATCTAGTTTCTCCTGAAAACCAAGGCAAACTCGGATGGGAAATAATTCACTGCAGGGAGCCACCAGGAGGGGCTTATGAGCTCCCCCACAGGCCCCACCTGCTACACTCGGGGTGAGCATAAAGCCCCCTCCCCAGCAGAAGGGCCCCAGACACTCAGCACCCGCCCCTTCTGGAAGCAGAAACATCCCAGCACGACCCTGTCTTTCCAAGAAGCAGCAGTGGCGTTTCGGGGAGGCGGTGACCTCAGCAGTAACCATTCTGCAGAGCAGAGCGGCAGTGGGGGCAGCTCGTGCTGTGCTGCTCAGGGGGGCGGCGAGCACGGAGCCACCGGATAACTAAAACCTCTGCTGTCTTCCTGCCACGGCCGACCATCACCATAGGAACCACATCCTGCTGCTACCATGGCAACCGCACAGTACCATCCACTCAGCAAGCAATGATGCAGAGGCCACTCAGGAAGGCTTGCTTGCAAAAGGCCTTGGGGGCTGACAGGGTCCTGCGGTCCCCAGTCACGGGGACCGGGAAGTGACAGAAGCGTTCTGAAATGACTAGCTTGGGAGTTAAAAGCCCTCCTCTTGCTCCTCAGGAACTAATGTACCCACCAAATTAAATCCTTTCTAAAGTACCTTCCTGTCCCTGAGCTGCAGAAACTTCCAGAGCAAAACACCCGAGAGAGGAACTTACAGGTGCCTCCCTCCACATCTGGCCATGGCTCAAATGGAGACAACAGCAAGCCGTTGACACCAAGAGGTTTCCACGGTAAGACCACAAGCTCCCTGGGGCAGCCTCCACAGCAGCCCAGGCCCTGCAGAGCCCCTTTTAGAAGCAGCATCTGATTTCCTCCTCACAGCCCCGCTCATCAACTGAGTGGCCCATTTCCTACCCACATTTTACAGAGGAATGAGGCTCAGAGAGGTTCGGGGACCTGCATATGGTCTCACAGTACACTGAGCAGTGCTGTCTAGAACTGACTCTCCGGCCCTGAGAGAGTCTGCTCACCTTTATCATCTCCAATGCCGTGCTCAATGAATCGGGCCCTACTTAAGAACAGCAGCTAGTGGATGAGTTTCAGTGTTATCTTCAATGAGCATTCACACAGCGATTGCTTCCTTTGTGCGAGGCCTTATGCAAGGTAGCTTGCATGGGACAGCGTATGAGTCCACAAGGCAGAAGCCACCGCAGAAGAGGAATGTGAGGCGGTGGGGGCGGGAGGGTCTCGTCTGAGGGCCGCAGACAGCAAGCAAGAGGGAGGCCTGGGGTTCACACTCGGCCGGCTCGACTTCAGAGCCTGGGCCCTCAGCCAGCCGCTTCCCAACTACGCCAGCCGGTGAAACACAAGCATGGGTCCAGCCACCCAGCCACCCTCCCAAGGTCCCCATGCTCTGGCCTGCACCTGTCACGCCACAGCACGGGTTAAGACCTTGCCTGGCCTCACAGGAGCATGTGGGTCATGGGTCACGGCTAGGTGCCTGGCGCCCCTCCACGCATCCTAATGACAGCCCACTCCAGGGAGTCACGGCTTCAACGGTCCCTCTTCATCCCGAGGCAACAATTTCAGAAGCCACCTTCTGTTCACTGCAGTCCAGGGAGACAGAGCCCCTAAGGCTGAGAGCATGAAGGGAGGAAATGAGAGTCTAGTCGGTCCCTGCAGCTCACAAAGGTTATTGCCATGCTGCATAGATTCAGTACAGCCGTATGAAACTGCGTTATGATAAGGTAAAAGTGGCTGAATGCTGGCAATTTCATAAGGTTTTTGTCTCAGTACCTGAGCCTCACCACACACCCATTTCACAGATGAGGAAACTGAGGCTCAGTGAGGTTACTTGACCTGTCTTAAGAAGTGACTGAGACGGCAAGCAGGGGCTCCAGAACTGGAGCCAGGTCTGTCTGGTCTCAAAGTCCTTTCCCTCCACCAAGCCCTGCTGTCTCCCCCAAGTGCTCCAGGGGATGGGAAGCCAGGCGATGGTGGGACTGAGTGGGGAAACAGGCCAGAGGAACCACCTGCTGTGCTGCATGAGATCTGACGCAGGGGGCCAGGGGCGGGGGCCTTCTCCAGGGACCCAGCTCGCTCTCAGGCAGACACAGCGGAGACCAGCAATTACAGGGGCTTCATCTCACTTTTTAAACCAGTACCAATAGACATAGAACACAGGGAAAGACCCTGATGCTGAGAAAGAGTGAAGGCAAGAGGAGACGGGGGCAACAGAGAACGAGACGGCTGGATGGCATCGCCGACTCAACGCACACGAGTTTGAGTGAGCTCCAGGAGATGGGAAAGGACAAGGAAGCCTGGCATGCTGCAGTCCGTGGGGTCCCAGAGTCGCACACAACTGAGCAACTGAACCACAACACAGGAAGCAGGCAGACAGCTCCCTCCTTAGTCGCTAAGAGCCCAGCGGGCCAGTGAGTAAGGGAGGGTGCTCACGCCCACCGCACACACTGGCTGAGAGCTAAACGTCATCCTGGGAGTCGCGAGCCCAGCACCACGCCTGGGACGCAGGCGGGGCTCCAAACCTGTACTTCTCCTATGCACAGCTGGCCTCTGGACAGCTCGCCAAGCTGGACGGGTGTGGCCCAGCCTGCTGCCTTGGGGGACTTTGGGAGAAAGCCTGTCCCAAGCCTGCGCCCTCCTCTTTCCCTGAAAGGCCCAGGCATTTCCTGTATTCCATCCACCATGAGAAAGCCCCTGTTTTCATTCACAACCCTGACACCTCTCTCCACTTCCCCAAGTCCATGGTGTCAAAGGTCTAGAGGACACACAGTGGGCCAGAGCAACGGAGTCCTTCACAGATGGACAGTCAAGCTTTCAAAAATGACCCCAGATTTCTCTGTGCTCGGCGACCTTCTGACCAGAGAGAGAGCCAGACAGGAAATGGAGGGGTGAGAAGATCCACTGTCTTTAGCCACGGGAGTTTCCAAGGTGACTTGGGAGACAGCATCCCGTCCACTGCAGCCTTCCAGAGGGTGGTGTGTCCTCGGAGAGCGGCATCACCCATTCTGCCTCCACTGCCACAACATGTGAGTGTGTGCACACACACGCACACAGACACACACGCACAGAGAGACATAGACAGACAGACATGCACAGACACACGCATGCACACACACAGAGACACATGCACACAGACACACACACGCAGAGACACAGACATGCAGACACACACATGCACACACACAGAGACACACAAACACAGAGACACACAAACACGTAGACAGACATGCACACATACTCATGTGCACACACACATGCACACGCACAGACACACAAACACAGAGACACACACACGCAGACACAGACAGACATGCGCACACACACACGCACACGCACACAGACACACACACAGACACACAAACACAGAGACACACAAACACGTAGACAGACATGCGCGCACACACACGCACACGCACACAGACACACACACACAGACACACAAACACAGAGACACACA
>SJYW01021230.1:481742-535317 GCA_006410735.1 Raphicerus campestris | reverse complement strand
AAAAAAAAAAAAATTCAAACAATAGGTAATCAGAATGTGCTGGGTCAGTGACATGCTGTCACAATTTGCCAAATGAAGCAAGGGGCATATGATCCCAACGGTAATGCTTTGCATTTCTTACAAGGGCGAGTCCTGGGAGTGACTTCTTTTTCCAGAGCTGCTGGCTGTGCCCTCTGTCTGCCTCCAGCCTCATCACCCCCTCCCCAGCAGGATACCCGAGTGCCTGGCATGTGACAGATTCCCGGCACGGTCGCTGGATGAACCAACGGGGGATGACATCCCTGTTCTGTGCTGACCCAGCCACCGCCCCAGGTGTGCCCAGCTGGGGGTGATGGCTGGGTCACCTTCCCCGCCACTTTCCGGACTATCCTGAGTGCTCCACGCATAAGCCGACCATATCGTCCCTCCTCCAAACAGGACACTCTGCAGAATGACGTGAAGTGAGGCACAGCTCAGTTCAGTTTAGTCGCTTAGTCTTGTCTGACACTTTGCAACCTCATGGACTGCAGCACGCGAGGCTTCCCTGTCCATCACCAACCCTCTGAATTTTCTCAAACTCATGTCCACCGAGTCGAGGATGCCATGAGGCACAGGTGGTAGTTATACCCGGACTGCAGGTGCAACCCTGGGATTGTCCTAAGCGAAATGGGACAGGGGCCACCCTGCTGAAGGACAGCCCCTCACCTGAGCCTGACCCTGGGGCCAGCCCCTCAGCCTCAGGCCCAGCCCTGCCACCTAAACCGCGTGGCTTCCTTAACATCTCATCTGCACAAAGGAGCTGGGTACCAGCGGCCGCCCAAAGGGCCACTGTCAATACCGGCGAGGCCTTGGTGCAGAACCCAGCGCGTGACAGGTGCGTTATCTGGGTTGTCTGGGTGTTTGCTGAATCAGAGTGCTGCCACCCCCCGGGGACGTACTCGAATCCTCACTGACAAACAAGAAGATGGCTGAAGCACAGAGCGGTTACGCTGCCTGCTAGCTGGTGTCAGTCTTAGGAGTCGAACCCAAGGCTCAGGTCATGTCTTAGTCCTACCCACCTCCACCACTGGGGAGCACAGCACTTCCTCTCCCGGTTTGGGAATTCAGGACACAGGTCAAGCAAGACATGCAGGGAGGCCTGAACCCACACACGGCACGTGGTACTGCAGGAGCTCACCCGGGCCTGGTGGCTGACTTGGAGCAGGCCTGGGTCCCCCGAGGTTGTGTGGCCATTTGCAAAGCTGAGCAGCCTTTGTCCTGTAGGATGTTTCGGTAGAAAGGGCACTGTGCCTCAGTCACAAGCCAGAGTTCCCCTTTCCCCTCCACTAGCCAAATTACTCGAGTTCAGAAATTCCTCTGCAAGACAAGACTGAAATGCAATCTCCAACCCCATCTGGACCCAGTGGAATTTCACCAACACAAATCGCCGAGTTCTCCAGGAAAACGCAGGAAGCTTGCCTGAAGTTTCAGATTCTTGGTAGGTCTTCGAAAGCTCAGGCGCTTGGGCGGCCCAGCTCCTGGAAGCGGCAGGAAGTGGTTTGCCTTTGCTTATTTTCCAAAGGATAACCACCAGATTTGCTCATAAAAACTTTTTAACCAATTGGCAAAGGGCACCTGCACAATCGAATGATTTCCCAGCTCCTTGGGGTTTTCTTTTTGTTGTTCAACTTCTTGGGCTTCAGGGAGGCAATGCCCGGGGCTGGACACAGCACTGGGCACGTGGAAAGAAAGAGGGAGGGGACGTGGGGAGGGAGAGGGGAAGGATGGGCATCTGGACGAAGAACTAAAATCCACCAAGAGGACAGTTACGAGCTCAGTGAGAGCCCTCAGCTCCAGGCCCAGCGGCGCCCAGCACTAACCACCAGCCCCGACAGTCAGGCTGAGGACGGCAGGAGGGGCACCTGGCCCCTCCCTTCTAGGCTGGGGGTGTTGTACGGCAGGAAAGACATGCACCACGGCGGGGGGTGGGGTCGTGGGGACAGCCAAGCCAGGTGCAGAGACAGGTGACCATGCCGGGGAGCCCAGCAGCTCAGGGCCCAGAGGTCTGGATGCTTCTGATGAGGACAAAACAGGAGAGACCCGCCTTGGCCAACAGGCCCAGACTTGAACCTGAGAACAACGGGCAACAATGGCAGGCCCTGGGCAGGGCCAGGAGGCCCCGTGGGGTGGGGGTGGGGATGAGTGGCAGGGGGACCTGCAGGAAGCGAAGGCCTGGAAGCAGGAGGCCTGAGTTTCCCCTGGACCCGTCACTCCTGCTCCCTGGGATGTGGTCCCATCCACCGCCCAGTGCAACGTGGACGTTCCCAGATTCCTGCGTCAGCTGAGAGAATGGACGCATGGGGGGGCCACAGGGGCTCCTGGCAGAAGGAAGGGCCGCGGGGTGCTCGGGGAGCTGCCAGGACAGGTCGCCTCCCATACAGAGGACACAGGCCCAGGAGATGGGGAGCATGGGTGGACTGTGCTGGGCGAGTCAAGACCTGCAGGATCACTCCCCTCTCCATCAGAGTGCGTGGGAGGAGCAGAGAACAATCCAGAAGGTGGGAAACAGAGCTGGAGACGGGGGCTAGGTTTGGGACCCGGGCGCAGGATACGTGTGTGTGTGTGTGTGTGTGTGTATGAATGGTGTGTGTGGGGACACAAGCGTGTTCTCCAGCACAAGTCCTTCCGTGTGTGTGTGTGTGTGTGTGTGTGTGTGTGTGTGTATGAGGGTATGAATGGTATGTGTGGGGACAAAAGCGTGTTCTCCAGCACAAGTCCTTCTGTGTGTGTGTGTGTGTGTGTGTGTGTGTGTGTGTGTGTATGAGGGTATCAATGGTGTGTGTGGGGACACAAGCGTGTTCTCCAGCACAAGTCCTTCCATGTGCGCCCATGACCTTGAGAAGGTGGGGCCACCACCATGAGGGTGCACGTTGCGCCTGTACACACTCATGCGGGGAGGCAGCGCTCGCCGCATGCTTCCAGGGAACAGCGTCCTCGCGGGTTCAGAGTCCTGGGCGGAGCCGGCTGGCTGGCACACCGTCTTGGCCTGCCGTGCCCCGGCGTGTGACCTGACTTCCGAACCTCCCAGGCCTGCTTCCTCATCTAGGGATGGGGCTCCTGGTTGTCCCCACTCAGAGCGCCAGAAGCGAGGCTGAGTGAACTCCCAGTTGTAAAGCGCTGAGACAGGGCCTGAATAAAGGCATCCTATGTGGGAGTTAAGAAAACAAACAGGTGCTGGCACAGCTGGGCACGGACAGACACCTGTGCACACGGAGAGGAGCGCAGAGTGCAGAATCAACTGGGGCACGCGTGCACCCGGAGCAGGGACACACAGGCTGCGGGTGCCTGGGGGCGCAACGGTGGAGTGTGTCTGGCCATTCTCACACATGTGTCCCGTGTCCCCACGGTGCCTGAGGAAGTGTATGTGACTGCCCGAGACGCGTTGCTCCTGGGCCCATGCACGTGGGGCGTACAGGCGTGCTTGGGGAGCGCGCGTGTGTGCCAGGTGGACACGCTCAGCGAGAACGGCAGTGGGTGAAGGCCTGATGATGCTGGTGAGGACGGCAGCTCTGGGCAGTCCGGGCCAGGAGCGGCCAGGGGCACCCGTCAGCCAACTGTAAGCGGGAAAAGGTGGGACCCACTCCAGTAAGGCTGACGGGGCCCTGCGCCTGCCTCACGCGAGCAGGGCAGGGACGGACCCCCATGAGGGGACGCGGACTGGCCGCTGCACGCGCCCACGCCAGAAGCCCACCCTCCAGACAGCCCCAGGAGGAGCAGCACGCCCGCCAGGCTGAGCAGTTTGCCCCCAGACACCCCGCTCGGAGCAGGGGCGCTGGGCCAGCTCTGTGACTCCGGGCCTGCCCTCTCAGCCCCTGCGCTGCTCTGAGCAGAGAATGAACTAGTGAGCGTGAATGAACAAGCACACACACAGGCAGAAATGAATGACAAAGGGCAGTGGGGAGGAGCTCAAAACCGAGCCCGGGGCACTGGCAGGAGGGGAGGGCTGGCATCGTACGTAGGGCGTGTCACACTCGAGGAGCCGCGAGGGCACAGGGCCGCTCCCGATGGTGGTTCTGACGGGGACCCAGGCCCCCCAAGGCAGAGGAGGCAGCCTGTGCTGGGTGGAGGCTCCTGGACCGACCTCCACCAGGCCAGAGCCCACGGGGGCCTGGCAACTGCATGCTCAAACTGGCATCCCATTCACCAGGGCTCCCCTGGGATTTCAGATTAGCCGGGTTCCAGCTGCCAAGGCCTGGCCACCCTGCCAGGGCTGGGACATCAGGCAGGGACGAGTGAGCGCCATGACCTCTCCACGCTGGCGAGGTCACAAGGCCCCGAAGGGTTTGAACCCACAGTGGTGACTCGCAGCGTCTCCAAGCCTGCCGCCTTCCGTCGCTGGCTCTCTTGCCTGGCCCCCACCCGTGCTTGAACAGGACCCTGCTTCCCACGACCCTCCCCTTTCCACCACTGTCCCTGGGCCTGTAAGTCTCAGCGCAGGAGGGACGGGGTGAGCACGGGCAACAATCCCACAAATGTGCACAGTCCTGACGTGAGGAGACGCACGATTGGCAGCATCCTTTCTAGGTGGGGAATGAAGTGGAAAGAAGTGAAGTTGCTGAGTGGCGCTAACTCCACTCCAAGAAGAATGAGTGCCCACCACCGAGCATCAGAGAGGGCTTCCAGGAGGCGATGGACCTCGAGATGGGCAGGCTGGAGTGGAGTGTCCTCCAGCTGGGAGGGCTGCATGCCGTGGCCTGAGAACAACAGAGGCCTACAGCTCTGGGGTCTCACCCGCTCCACCCACACACACAGAGGGAAGGGAACGGAACTGAACTGAAAGTTGCTGCTCAGTCGTGTCTGACTCCGTGGACTGCAGCCCGCCAGGCTCCTCTGTCCATGGGGTTCTCCAGGCAAGAATACTGGAGTGGGTTGCCATGCCCTCCTCTAGGGTATCTTCCCAACCCAGGGATCCAACCCGGGTCTCCCGCACTGCAGGCAGATTCTTTACTGTCTGAGACACCAGGAGGAAAGCCCCTAAAAAGGAAGGGGGTCCAGGCTATGTGAGAGTAGGGGTGAAGCCGACCCACCCTCCGGAAGCAGGTCTGTGACTCCTGCTGGGGTGTGGGCAGGCCCTGACTCAGCCCAAGGGTGGGGCAGAGCTGGGCCGGCTTCCCCTGTCCTCCCCGTGCACACTGCACCCCCGCAGCGGGTCCCAGCCTTCCCTGGACGCCAGGGCGGAAACCTGTAACTTCCCTCCTTGCGGGAAGCGGAGCAGCGACCAGGCTGGGCCGATATGCTGCTCTCCTGGAGGCCCCTCCGCCGCCCGTCTGAGCCCAGGGCCCCCAGAAACCTCACTCCCTTGGATCTGCCTGGCTCCTACCACCATCGCACCTGGCCTGCCCGGGAACACCCCCGGGGGCTCCTCCGCTCCCTGCCCAGGCCAGGGAGATCCACTCTGATCATCAGCGTAGATTCCTTGGGAGACCCTGTGTGATGGTACCAGGCGCTGCTCATGTATTAGTTCACAGAATCCAGAACTGTGCCACAGGGGGCAGGGTTAGGTCCATGTATAGAGGAGGAAACTGAGGTTCAGAGAGGTCACCTGCCTTGCCCAGAGGCTTGGAGTGCCCGGGGATAGGACTTTAGTCATCAGAGAAGGGGGAGGTCCGTCCCTTCATCTCCACACCAGCTCAGTGATGGATGGCTAGTGACGTGATCCAGGCATCATGGTGGATATAAAGGGGGGCCGACTTTGGCGGACAAGTGAGAGACTGCAGAAAAGTGCCTGTATCTACAGGCTCTGGATAAGCAGCAGCTGTCATTATTAACAAGAACACTCAGGACAGAAGTCAATTCTGTGTTGTTCAGGGACAACAGGACCCAGTACCAAGAGGCAGCTGGGCAGCAACAGGGAGTGAGAGCAGCCCCACATGACGAGCTGGAATCCGGCCTCAGCGCTCCGCCCCGCGGGGCCCGGGCACCACGAGCAAGGTGAGGGGCCACTCGGGTCACACTGCAGCCCTGGGAACCCTGCAGAGAAACGCCGGGAAGGCTTGGCACCAGGGCCTGCCCTGAACTCTGGGCCTGGGCGGACACCAGCCAGCGCCCCTCTCCCACCCACTCTTTTGACACTGGCTTCCTGCAGGAAGTGCGTCCTGCTCGATTCCTCCCCGGGGTGAAAGGAGGGCCATTCGGCCTTCCCCTGNTGCAGCCCCGGGAACCCTGCAGAGAAACGCCGGGAAGGCTTGGCACCAGGGCCTGCCCTGAACTCTGGGCCTGGGCGGACACCAGCCAGCGCCCCTCTCCCACCCACTCTTTTGACACTGGCTTCCTGCAGGAAGTGCGTCCTGCTCGATTCCTCCCCGGGGTGAAAGGAGGGCCATTCGGCCTTCCCCTGGAAAGCTCCCGAGGGGGCCAGCCCTGCCTGCAGCCCCACTCCTCTCCTGTCCTCTGCGTGCACGGAGCTTGGCCCTGGCCCTCCTCCTGCACCTGCCCTGTTCTCAGCATGTGGCGGCAAACACCCCCAGACAAGCAGACCTGCTGCGGGTGCTCCAGTGCAGGGCCGGGGACAGGGAGGAGGGGGCCACAGCCCGAGGGGGCCAGGCCGAGGTCGAGGCCAGAGACGGGGTGAGACTCAGGAAGCGGTGGCCCCAACAGCCTGGTGCCAACCTAATCTGACCTTGCTTCCCCAGGCGACTGAGGACGGCACCTGGACACAAGCTTCTGGAACATCCCTCACCCTGGCGGCACAGCTGCAGCCTTTGGGTCGGGAACCCTGGCTTCCACCCTCAGGTCCCACGTGGAATCACAGCTCCACAGACTCACAGACCTTTTTTTAAAAATTAAGAGATGAAACATGGCTAGTAAGGAAGCCATCTCTCCTAAGCCTTCCCGAAAAGCTCCAGCTCACCGGCTCTGGGCCTGGGGACAAAACCAGAGCCCGGAAGGCTGGGATCCCCCTGCCCAGCTGGGTTGCAGCCCTGGGCAGCTGTGGGATCGGAGCGGCCCAGGCTCCTCCTGGAGCTTCGGTTTGCTCATGGGTCAGTTCCACGGTTTACAGGATGACAAACGGCATGGGCGCTGTGCGATGGGGGCCATAACCACAGGGTGCTGAGCACCCAACCACCCTGGCCACAGGGCCCGCGCCCACACGCCGCCCCGACAGCCTGGCCTCTGATGCTGGCAGGGTGTCTGGAAGCACCTGGAGGGGGATGCTGTAACTCTGAAGCAGGCGTGCCTGTGTGCCGGCTGCCCACAGGCCCTGTCACTTTGCAGGACGGTGCCATCACCGGAGACGGGAATGGCATCACATGCCTGGGAAGGGGCAGCCTGGGGCAGAAAATAGGTCCCAGAGACAAGTCATGGCGAGGAGCTCCCCATCTAGTGCCACAGGGACGACACGGGGGTCCCAGTCCCCATCTCCCCACCCCCCACCCTGATCCCTCCCAGTTCGTAGGTCACTGCCTGCCCCCCTGCAGAGAAAGCAACCACCTCCTAAGAAACAGCGGCTTATCTCCCCAGCGGCCACCTCTCTCCGTATTTCAGCCCTTCTCACGCTCTGTTTCTCTCTTCTCCCTCCTGGCCCCTGCTCCTCCCCTGGAACCACTCCTGCCCGTCCTGCACCACCGCCCATCCGCACCCTGCCTCGCCCCGCGATTGTCTGTCTCTCTCTCACCCCGCCCGTCCTACACTACCATCCATCCCGCACCCTGCCTCGCCCCGCGCCTCTCCGTGGTCCTCGCTGCTGCCTGGGACTCGACTCCTGATGCCCTGTGCTTCCCTCTCTCCGGGGCCCTCCCTGCCTGGCATACCCTCCCCAGGAGCCACCGAGCCCAGACCCTCTCCCGGGATCCCGTGGGAGGCCCTTTCCTCCGCTCCTCGCCCCCACTGCTCAGCAGGTGGAGGGGAGGGCGCCCGGGTCACAGCCGCCTTTCAGGCATCGAGGGGTGGGAGGAGAGAGAGCCGGACGCCAGCTGAAGGCGCTCGACAGGTGTCTCAGAGCCGACGGCTGGCTGACGACACTCAGCACCACATCGCTTCCCACCCATGAAGTCAATTTAAGACCAAAAAGAAGAAAGAAAAAGCGACACCTGGAGATGACTCAGTTGTGGGAAAACGAGGCAGCATCGCCGTCGATGGCGTTACGAATGGGTTCAGCTCTTTGGAAAGCGACAGAGCCTCGTCGCTATCAAAAGCCATCAGAACGCTCATACTCCTTTGACCAACTAATCTCCCTCCTGGGAATTTTTCCAAACAGTTATTCATCATCACAAGGAAAGGGGGGAAAGAACTAGGAGTGTGCAGATATGCACGGTGACATACTCCAGTGAAGAAGAAAGGCTGGAAGTTGCCTAACGTCTGCCTAACCACAGGGAGAGGGTTTCATAGAGACGTGGTTCAATGACGACCGCGGAGCCACAAAAACAATGGCTGTGGAGACTGCGAGAAGCGGCGTCCGTGTCAGGGACAGGGGAGGAAGAAATGGGAAGGAAGCTGGCGTGTTCACCCAGCAAAGACATCAGAACACATGCATATACATACAGAAACGAAGAGGAGTAATTAGAGAATCAATACAAGAAATTCCCGATGGCCAAATCCATTTGGCTCCAGGTCAGACGGGAGAGGATACCAAATAAAGGAAACCCATGCGGCTCTGAGCGGGGCATAGGAACGAACGCAAAGTTTGCTAAATACAGAATTTACGTGAAAACACATCCCAAGCTGGGCAGCTGGGACGTGTTTGGGCAGGACAGGATATTCGTGGCTATGTTGAGGTGGTGAAGGAGTCTTCTTTTCCTTTTAAACTCTTTTTAATGTTGCTTTGATACCATTTTTGCTATTAAATAAAGGAAACCATCAGAATTTTCACGTGCCATCTTGAGGGCTAACAAAGAGCTTCCTCGTCTATACTCTCTCTTGGTCCTCTGGAAGGGGAGACAGGGCAGGGAAGTTGCTGACCCTGGTTTTTACGGAGATGAGAGCGAGGGCTCAGAAATGGAGTGACTTCCCCAGCATCACACGGCCACGTGGTGGCAAAGACAGGACTCCAACAGGGGCCACCAGGAGGAAGGCGCCAAGCCCCACATCAGGCCCCAGGCCCGTCCTCAGACACCAGAGCTCCAGCCCCTGGACGTCTCTGGCCGTGACCCCGCTCTGAGCCAGACAACCCCCCACAGAGGTAACCCCCTGGCCTGCGGCTGACCATACACACGGAGGAACCTCCACCACGCGTCCCTCACCTCAGCCCTGCAGCCGGATGGGCAGGACGGTGTAGACGCGGAGCTGAGTCTCTAAATCTGACTCCTCCGCTTGCTGAGCCGCCCTGAGCCTCACCGTGACCGTGAGCAACGTGGTCAGGATCCCAGGGGTTGCTGATGAAAGGGGGCCAGCCGCCCAGCCACAGCGCACGCTCCTCCGCACCTCAGGGCCTTTGCACGTGCTCCCTCTGTCTGGAATGGTGTCTGCATGACTGCCCTCTTCACGGCTCAAGGGTTCCCTGGTACAGAGAGCCTACCCCGTACTCAAGGTGCGCGTTCCCACCCCACACCTGCCTCAGTCTCCTTCGTGGCCCTCTTCCACACCTGGCACACAGCGTGCTCACAGGTTAGGCTCAGACTCCGCCCACCATGAGAACAGAGATTGTTTTCGTTCTTTGTGATGTATCTTTCAGGCACGTAGTAGGAACTCAACAAAGCTGAACTAAGGATGAAAGAAGCATGGATGGTGATAACTTTGCCAGAGAAACAGGAACCTTCATTCACACTTAACTAAGGGCTGACACGGCCTTTACAGCCCCCAAGGGGCACCAGGCTCCCTGGATGCCGCGGGCCTCTGGCCAGGCCACCACAGTGCCCACAGGCCTACGCCTTCTCTGCTTCCTGGCCCCTCCCTAGGGACTGGAAGGGCCTCAGACCAGAGGCTGCCACTGAGAAGGTGTCGCGAGTCCCGCTGGCCAGAAACACGAGAGACTGCCTCGCTGCAGCGAGAGCGACAGATTTCAAGCGCTGNCTTCTCACGCTCTGTTTCTCTCTTCTCCCTCCTGGCCCCTGCTCCTCCCCTGGAACCACTCCTGCCCGTCCTGCACCACCGCCCATCCGCACCCTGCCTCGCCCCGCGATTGTCTGTCTCTCTCTTACCCCGCCCGTCCTACACTACCATCCACCCCGCACCCTGCCTCGCCCCGCGCCTCTGCGTGGTCCTCGCTGCTGCCTGGGACTCGACTCCTGATGCCCTGTGCTTCCCTCTCTCCGGGCCCTCCCTGCCTGGCATACCCTCCCCAGGAGCCACCGAGCCCAGACCCTCTCCCGGGATCCCGTGGGAGGCCCTTTCCTCCGCTCCTCGCCCCCACTGCTCAGCAGGTGGAGGGGAGGGCGCCCGGGTCACAGCCGCCTTTCAGGCATCGAGGGGTGGGAGGAGAGAGAGCCGGACGCCAGCTGAAGGCGCTCGACAGGTGTCTCAGAGCCGACGGCTGGCTGACGACACTCAGCACCACATCGCTTCCCACCCATGAAGTCAATTTAAGACCAAAAAGAAGAAAGAAAAAGCGACACCTGGAGATGACTCAGTTGTGGGAAAACGAGGCAGCATCGCCGTCGATGGCGTTACGAATGGGTTCAGCTCTTTGGAAAGCGACAGAGCCTCGTCGCTATCAAAAGCCATCAGAACGCTCATACTCCTTTGACCAACTAATCTCCCTCCTGGGAATTTTTCCAAACAGTTATTCATCATCACAAGGAAAGGGGGGAAAGAACTAGGAGTGTGCAGATATGCACGGTGACATACTCCAGTGAAGAAGAAAGGCTGGAAGTTGCCTAACGTCTGCCTAACCACAGGGAGAGGGTTTCATAGAGACGTGGTTCAATGACGACCGCGGAGCCACAAAAACAATGGCTGTGGAGACTGCGAGAAGCGGCGTCCGTGTCAGGGACAGGGGAGGAAGAAATGGGAAGGAAGCTGGCGTGTTCACCCAGCAAAGACATCAGAACACATGCATATACATACAGAAACGAAGAGGAGTAATTAGAGAATCAATACAAGAAATTCCCGATGGCCAAATCCATTTGGCTCCAGGTCAGACGGGAGAGGATACCAAATAAAGGAAACCCATGCGGCTCTGAGCGGGGCATAGGAACGAACGCAAAGTTTGCTAAATACAGAATTTACGTGAAAACACATCCCAAGCTGGGCAGCTGGGACGTGTTTGGGCAGGACAGGATATTCGTGGCTATGTTGAGGTGGTGAAGGAGTCTTCTTTTCCTTTTAAACTCTTTTTAATGTTGCTTTGATACCATTTTTGCTATTAAATAAAGGAAACCATCAGAATTTTCACGTGCCATCTTGAGGGCTAACAAAGAGCTTCCTCGTCTATACTCTCTCTTGGTCCTCTGGAAGGGGAGACAGGGCAGGGAAGTTGCTGACCCTGGTTTTTACGGAGATGAGAGCGAGGGCTCAGAAATGGAGTGACTTCCCCAGCATCACACGGCCACGTGGTGGCAAAGACAGGACTCCAACAGGGGCCACCAGGAGGAAGGCGCCAAGCCCCACATCAGGCCCCAGGCCCGTCCTCAGACACCAGAGCTCCAGCCCCTGGACGTCTCTGGCCGTGACCCCGCTCTGAGCCAGACAACCCCCCACAGAGGTAACCCCCTGGCCTGCGGCTGACCATACACACGGAGGAACCTCCACCACGCGTCCCTCACCTCAGCCCTGCAGCCGGATGGGCAGGACGGTGTAGACGCGGAGCTGAGTCTCTAAATCTGACTCCNGTAACCCCCTGGCCTGCGGCTGACCGTACACACGGGGGAACCTCCACCACGCGTCCCTCACCTCAGCCCTGCAGCCGGATGGGCAGGACGGTGTAGACGCGGAGCTGAGTCTCTAAATCTGACTCCTCCGCTTGCTGAGCCGCCCTGAGCCTCACCGTGACCGTGAGCAACGTGGTCAGGATCCCAGGGGTTGCTGATGAAAGGGGGCCAGCCGCCCAGCCACAGCGCACGCTCCTCCGCACCTCAGGGCCTTTGCACGTGCTCCCTCTGTCTGGAATGGTGTCTGCATGACTGCCCTCTTCACGGCTCAAGGGTTCCCTGGTACAGAGAGCCTACCCCGTACTCAAGGTGCGCGTTCCCACCCCACACCTGCCTCAGTCTCCTTCGTGGCCCTCTTCCACACCTGGCACACAGCGTGCTCACAGGTTAGGCTCAGACTCCGCCCACCATGAGAACAGAGATTGTTTTCGTTCTTTGTGATGTATCTTTCAGGCACGTAGTAGGAACTCAACAAAGCTGAACTAAGGATGAAAGAAGCATGGATGGTGATAACTTTGCCAGAGAAACAGGAACCTTCATTCACACTTAACTAAGGGCTGACACGGCCTTTACAGCCCCCAAGGGGCACCAGGCTCCCTGGATGCCGCAGGCCTCTGGCCAGGCCACCACAGTGCCCACAGGCCTACGCCTTCTCTGCTTCCTGGCCCCTCCCTAGGGACTGGAAGGGCCTCAGACCAGAGGCTGCCACTGAGAAGGTGTCGCGAGTCCCGCTGGCCAGAAACACGAGAGACTGCCTCGCTGCAGCGAGAGCGACAGATTTCAAGCGCTGCACTCCGGAGCCCCGGGAGAGGCCAAGGCCAGGCTCCTGGTGCTGGATGGCTGGGGGGGTTCCCCAGGGCTGGCGCCCCCAACATGGCTGCTGCTGGGGGAAGGGGCACCGGGCCAGGACCAGGGCCACGGGCGCTGGCGTCTGCAGAAGCCTCCCCTGTGCGGGCACTTCACAGTCATCCCAGCTCTGCCCCTCCACAGCGGTGTGGACAGGCGTGGAGAGGCCTGACAGAGCCATGCCACAGAGCACAGGGCTCCAGCCCAGAGGGAAGGACGACCAAGGCCGCCCCAGGGGCTGCGTCCTGGGAGAACGGCGCTGTGGGGCTTGCTCTGGGGACAGAGCTGTCCCAGAGGGCCGCCAGACCTGGGGACAGTGGCACCGTGGGGATGAGGGACCCACAAACCATATCTCACTTGCAGGTCTAGCACCTCAGCCCCTGGACCCAATGGCGGTGCCTCTCATGACGGGGGGAATAGAGAGCACGGCCCCCCCTGCAGCTCTGGAAGCCCATGCTCACCCTCAGGAACCCTGAGGCTTGGCAGTAAGGTCCACTCTACTCGGAACCAGTGCCACCTCCCTTCCTCACCTGGCTACCTCCAGCTCCACCCCCGGGGGTCCACTGAGATGCTGCCTCCTCCAGGAAGCCTCCCCTCATCCCTCAAGCCAGCCTCTGAGGGTCCCCGTAGCCCCTGGCTGCATCTCCGACACCTGAGCGTGAGGCCAGGACACAGCACACACTCAGAAAGGTGGTGAGTGAGTGACGACGAAAGAACAACGAAGAGAGTGAGTGAGCAGAAAGAGTGGGAAGAGAGAGATAAAAAAGCCACGAAAAAATGACAGACTGAAGCATGAATGAAACGCAGGGACCACAGAAGGGCCGTCTCCCCCTCAGCAGCCGCCCAGAGTCAGGAGCCAATGTCGAGAGTCTCACGATGGTGGCGCCACTCTGGCCTGGACAGCCCCCTCCTCCTCTTCGTCCCCTGGAGATCACTCTGGGTCACAAGGATGGAGTCAGGCCCAGGGCAGAGTTCCCAGAGTGGGGTCTGGGGGCTCCGGGGCCCACCTGAGGTGCTTCGGGGCATCCCAGCGGCCATGCCAGGGCTGAGGTCAGGTGGGGGCGGGGGGGGGGAAGAGCCCACCAAGAGGGGACAGGGGCGAGACTGGCCCCAGGTCACCCAGCTAGGAAGCAGATGAAGAGAAATTTAAAACCCACGCAGGCTGGCTGTGGAACCTGAGCTCGTAACCACTGTGGTCGACGTCTCTCAGCTTTAGGGNGGGGACAGAGCTGTCCCAGAGGGCCGCCAGACCTGGGGACAGTGGCACCGTGGGGATGAGGGACCCACAAACCATATCTCACTTGCAGGTCTAGCACCTCAGCCCCTGGACCCAATGGCGGTGCCTCTCATGACGGGGGGAATAGAGAGCACGGCCCCCCCTGCAGCTCTGGAAGCCCATGCTCACCCTCAGGAACCCTGAGGCTTGGCAGTAAGGTCCACTCTACTCGGAACCAGTGCCACCTCCCTTCCTCACCTGGCTACCTCCAGCTCCACCCCCGGGGGTCCACTGAGATGCTGCCTCCTCCAGGAAGCCTCCCCTCATCCCTCAAGCCAGCCTCTGAGGGTCCCCGTAGACCCTGGCTGCATCTCCGACACCTGAGCGTGAGGCCAGGACACAGCACACACTCAGAAAGGTGGTGAGTGAGTGACGACGAAAGAACAACGAAGAGAGTGAGTGAGCAGAAAGAGTGGGAAGAGAGCGATAAAAAAGCCACAAAAAAATGACAGACTGAAGCATGAATGAAACGCAGGGACCACAGAAGGGCCGTCTCCCCCTCAGCAGCCGCCCAGAGTCAGGAGCCAATGTCGAGAGTCTCACGATGGTGGCGCCACTCTGGCCTGGACAGCCCCCTCCTCCTCTTCGTCCCCTGGAGATCACTCTGGGTCACAAGGATGGAGTCAGGCCCAGGGCAGAGTTCCCAGAGTGGGGTCTGGGGGCTCCGGGGCCCACCTGAGGTGCTTCGGGGCATCCCAGCGGCCATGCCAGGGCTGAGGTCAGGTGGGGGCGGGGGGGGGGAAGAGCCCACCAAGAGGGGACAGGGGCGAGACTGGCCCCAGGTCACCCAGCTAGGAAGCAGATGAAGAGAAATTTAAAACCCACGCAGGCTGGCTGTGGAACCTGAGCTCGTAACCACTGTGGTCGACGTCTCTCAGCTTTAGGGCGCTTTGGTCATGGAGATGATGGTCATGATAATCTAACAATACTCTGAGCGTTAGTGTGCAAAGGCCACATGGCCAACAACAGTCATAATTGAAACAGTGCAACAAAGGCTCCTCCAGAATGTATACGAAGAGGGGCTGCAGGCAGTAAGTCGGTGAGACGAGGGCTATCACGAGACTGACTAAGAGCGGCCTGCAACACTAGCACCTTTTCTGTCTGGACTGCACCTCAGCTGGGGTGTGGCTCGTGCCTCCCTCCACTAACTACTGTTTGATACCATAACTTTGGAGCCAGTCACTTCACTGTAGATTTTCTCCTTTGAAGGGGCAGCAAATTAAAGCAAGCTGAGGCTCAGAGAGGTCAAGGGACTTGCCCAGAGTCACACAGGTAGGAAGAGATCTCAGAACTGAGCCTCCGTGACCCCTTCTCCTGGACCCTGGTCCCCGGGCTCCGGTCTCCTTCAGTTCGGAGGGAAGGAGCTGCCGGAAGCCAAGAGGGACAAGCCTGGTGTGCCCCTTCCCGCCCAGTTGGCCCCTCAGCTGCCAGGGGAACCAGAACCCCGTCACTTCAAAGTGATTCACCCTTGAGGGCTGTGGTCTGGTCTGGGCCGAGGGCAGGGAGTGGAAGAATCGAAGCCGTGCTCACCCCGACCACCCAAGCCTGAACTAGGCTCCCCAGGACCTTGGGGATCCAGGTGCAGCCCGCGCGGCCGCCCAGTGGGAGCAGAGGACACCGTCACGGCTCAGGAAGCCGGGCTGGGGCTCCTGCGCAGACGCTCGGGGTGTAGACAGGAGCCCCCAGCCGTCCCCACACCCGGCCGCTCAGGTGGTCTCGCCTCTGCTCCAGTGGAGAGGGCCTGGCCGCTCTCCCCGGATGACCCCCGGGCCTTCCCTCACCTTCTCCCACTGCCCCCACCCCGGGTCCCACGCTCCCTCCAGGCACGCCCCTCTCAGCGCCCCCGACGGGGTCACCCCTGCCTTGTGCCCCAGCCCCCAGGAGGCTGGAGGAGGCTGGAATGTGCGATGCCTGAGGTCACAGCCCGAGTCTGATCTGAGCTGGGCCGAGATGAGGGGAAAACGGCCAAGAACAACTCGCTCATTTACTGCATTTCCAGACTTGGCGGCTGCCGGGGCTGGGCTTCCAAACCAAGCTGGCTTTGGCCAGGACATGTGCAGCAGCGCCGGCCACAAGGAGCATCTGGATCCGCTTAGGGAGTTAAGAGCCATAAAGTTCTCTTAAGAAATTAGTTCCTGGGAAGCCTGGGTCTCTCCGGGGGTTGGGTGAGGGGCCCGCTGGGCTAAAGCACCCGGAAACCGCCTCCATGGGGAGCGTGGACCCCTAGACATGTGCTCACAGGCACAGCGGCTTGAGAGGGCGGAAGGCCAAGCCCGGGCCCTGCCTGCTGTGTGCCCCTGGGAACCTCTCCTGCCTTCTCTGGGCTGCGGGGCAAATCATCTCACCTCTCCTGATGGAGAATGAACTCCAAAAGGCCATTTCCTAAGTGGCCCCTGTGTGCTGGGGTCCAGCGAGGGGGAGTGAGCGGAGGGACCTGGGCATGAACACCCAGGCCTCGGCTTCCTCATCTGTCCAGTGGACACGATCCTCTCTACCCACCAGGCTGTCCTGAGAGCAGACGGGGAAACAGAGGCAAGGCCCTGGCAGAGCACATCGGCGCGCTCGCCCCCGCATTTCTCAGTCTGCCCACTCCAGTCCTCAGGGCCCAAGTCCTGGGCTCCTGAACGCCCCCGAGAAAGCCTCACCCACGCAGCAGCCCCCACACCCACTCACTTGAGGTCTGACACACGTGTTTGCTCTGACCAGGCTGGTGACGAGAGTGCACACCCAATGGGCAGAGAACACAAAGTGACAACCTTGACCGTGACCTTGGCTGAGCGCCCCCAAGCCCGCCAGGCACAGAGCCAGACTCACACCCAACACCTCTCCTCTCGGCAGCAGGCCTGGGAGCCCTGAGCCCTGTGATGCGGCTCAGAGCAGCGAGGTGACCCGGTGGAAGGAGGGGCGGGCGGGTGCAGACAGACCCCAGGGCCCCGCCTCTGTGCGGCGCCTGAATACTGAGAGCGCCTCCAGCTACTCCTGCTTTGCTGTCCCCACCTACACCCGGGGTCACGGGAGAACCTATCTCACCAGGGTGCTTCTTACCTGTGTAAGACGGCACCCACATAGCTAGGCAACACCCCGGATGCTCAAAAACGTCTGGGGTAGTTTAAGTGCAGAGCAAATGAGAACTCTCACTACTATGCCCACTGTTTGTCAAAACCTACAGCAAAATAAATAAGCCATTGGTTCCCATCAGGGCCGGAGAGATGGCAAGAGTCTGTGGCTGGAGGGGACCTGGAACCTTCTGAGCTGGAGACGGCCACTCTGGACACACAATAAAGTCACCTGGGGCGTGTTTTCTGACGACGGTGTCCAGCAGGGGCCAACTGCGTTCCATGGGCACGCTCATTCGGCCCTTCTAGGAGCAAGAATCATTTACATTATCATCAGCTTTCTACAACAGAGTTGTAAAATAGCTCGAAGACAATGAAGACAGAAAATAGCTCAGATGAGTGAGCCAGACAAGACACCCAGGAATCTTTTCCCCACCCATTTCAAAGTCATTTACAGTGTTTCTTGACAGACATGATCTCAGAAAAAGATAGATGTACAACGTACTATAGTTGGAAATTTCAGGAACAACTGAAATGTCTGTCGAAGGAAACAATGCTGGTACATACGTGCAAGAGACGACTCTGCAGCTGTTGAATGAGATGATGTCACCATAAAGACCGAAGCCTGGGACCCACCAAACATCGCAGGAATCCCGGTCCCCAGGGGTGGGGCCAGGCATCAGCAGTCTCCTAAACCCCCAGACGTTCTGAAGAGCAGCCCAGGGTGAAAGCTGCTGCCTTGGACAGAAAAGGGAGGCCGTCAGAGGCCGCCAGCAGGCAGGAGGGGAGGGAAGAGGGTGTCCTGAGCAGAGGCCACTACCAGGAGGGGACAGAGGAAGAAGGAAGCTGGGAGTCAACTGAAGGCCTGTGGAACAGGGAGCAGGAGAAGGGGGTGAAGTCCCACATGTTCTAGAAGCCACCTGGCATCTTCAACCGCATCCAGAGCCTCAGAGGATGGGGTCTGCCCAGTATCTCCATCACTTACAGGTTCTCATCTGTGGTGTTGGAGAAGACTCTTGAGAGTCCCTTGGACTGCAAGGAGATCCAACCAGTCCATCCTAAAGGAGATCAGTCCTGAATATTCATTGGAAGGACTGATGCTAAAGCTGAAACTCCAATACTTTGGCCACCTGATGTGAAGAGCTGACTCATTTGAAAAGACCCTGATGCTGGGAAAGATGGAAAGCGGGAGGAGAAGGGGACAAAAGAGGATGAGATGGATGGATGGCACCACCAACTTGATGGACATGAGTTTGACTAAACTCCAGGAGTTGGTGATGGACAGGGAGGCCTGGCAGGCTGCAGTCCATGGGGTCGCAAAGAGTTGGGCACGACTGAGCGACTGTACTGAAACGTCTGCAAAAGTGATCAATGGCCCTTAACTAGCTGGTCTGTGTACATGCCTCACCTCCAGCTCCACTCAGACCAAGGGGGAGGGAGATGGTTTTTACCATGAGGGTTTCTAGAAGCCAGTATCTTTCTCACTAAAGTGAAGGAGGACTTGCACACTCTCCAGGCCCTCGGGGAGGCAGGGAGCCATGGCAATTGCACCCTCAAGACCTTGGCCTGGGAGGAGGCCTGCTGAGCGCTGCAGGCAGTTTCTGATCCTGCACCCACAGAAGGTGCCCCAGGCTGGCAAGTGCAACCGCCGGCCAGAAGTAACGGGGGCCAGCAGGGCCCAGAAGAGGAGGACAGCTTCTGCCAGAAGGGCCTCCAAGCTGACCTAGGGTGACGACATCGAAACAGAACAAAAATTATTTTGACTTGTTTGCTCACTTCCTATAAAGCCACGCAGAAAAAGAGAAGGGACCCTTCCGTCCACTGTCAAATCTCACCTCTACCAGAAAACTACGCAGAGGGTAGATGTTCAACCAACGTTAACCAATCCAGTAGCCCTGAAATGATCACATACAAACTTGAGCTAAAACACACGCTACCTTACATGAGTCCACTGCAAGTCCAGCGAATAAGGGAAAACATAATGAGTAGGAAGCATGAAATGCAGACAATCCTTCTGTGGTCGTTGACTTGGGAGAAAGCTCGCCGTTTCGCACCTGGAGAGGGAAGGTACTGGAGGGAGACTGTGACGTTCTAGAAGCAGAGCTTGTAAACCACGTGCTGCCTAAACAGCAAAAGCTGTGTCAGGTGGGTGGAGGCTGGCTGGGGGAGGGGACGGCTGAGTGACGTCCCCGAGCCAGAGAGCGAGTGAGGCTCAGCTCGGTGGAGCAAGGCCTTGACGGGCCAGCCCTTCTCGTGCAGCAGAGCGGGCGGTGGAAGAGGGGACGCAGAGGGCCAGGGAGGGCAGGAGGCAGGCGCTCAGGCCTTGAGAGCCGCCGGGCTCTTGGATGTTTGCTCCTGCACGGCTCTCTTCTCCCCCCCGCGCCCTAGGCTGTCTGGCCCCTCACGCCCACCACCCTCCTCAAGCTGAGGGCCTCCATCTCCACCACATTGACCTCCAGACCCCACCAGGGTACGCCAAGCTCCCACCCCAAGGCCTTGACACGTGCTGAGATGTCTGCGCGGCTCACTCCCTTACTTCCTTCTGGTCTCTGCTCAGGTGTCCCCTCACCCCCATCTCCCCCGGCCACCTCATCAAAAGCGCCACGACACGCAGACCCCACCCCACTCAAGCCAGCACTCCCGTGCCCCTTATCCTGCTGTGTTTTTCCGTGGCGCATTTTCCGGAAGCTCATAGGGTTCTCTGTCCTCTCCTTCCCACCATGGCCGGGCAGCCCCCCATGTGCTCTGCAGTTCTACTGTCCCGAGATGCGCCTCGTCTGGCACCTGCTCACAGGTGACCCTGGGAGATAGCCACCACCGCACCCCCGTTTTACACAAGAATGGGCTTGAATTAGAACGCGGCGGATCCCGCATCCAGCCAGCTTCGTGCTCCAAGGCCCAGGCGTGTCGAAGCAGATGACGTACGTAGCACGTGGGGCCTGCCCGCCCCCCATGGAGTCAGGCATGGTCCTGCCTCAGGGACCACGGGCACCCAGGGACGCCGATGCCCCAGCTCTCCACTCTGCGGGCCAGACACCACCGGGTGGAGTGTCCCGCTCTCCTCCGGGGCCCAGGCCAGCCTGTGGAAGGCACAGCAGTGAGGTCCCTGTCCTGTGAGACAGTTGGTAGTAACTGGGACTCTGCAGATTCTGCTAAGCCAGGGATCCTGCCCTGGATCACGTGGGTGGCCCCAACGTCATCACGAGGGTCCATACGAGAGGGAGGCAGGAGGATCGTGGAAGAAGAAGTGACAGCAGAAGCACGGGCTGGACTAAAGGCGCTGGGAACCAGGAAACGCCAGCAGCCTCCAGAGACCAGAAAAGGCAGGAAACAAATTCTGCCCTACAGCTGCTAGAAGGAGAGCAAACACCTTCTGCAGCCCGCATGAGAACCGTTTTTGGACTTGCAACCTCTGTAAGCTATGAAGATAAACGGGTTCTGTTTTAAGGCACCGAGTTTGTGGTCCTTTGTTACAGTAGCCATAGGAAAGCAACACACCCCCCACCCTGTGGTCTGAGCCCACACAGGCGCTCTGAGGACTTCCTCTTTCACAATGATCCATGAGCGGTGGGGAGCCAGAACCAGGAGGCCAGGCAGCCCAATCAACTTCAGCCTCTACCTCTCACAAGCCGCGCAACTTTGCAAACGGTTTCCCAACTTCTCTGCCACCTCCTCATCTCCCACATGGAGCCACCCCAAGGGCGTGTCCCCTACAACGGCAGAGACGGTCCTAGCTCGCAGACCCGGCGAGGGTCTCCACAACCATCTGTGTTCCGGGAAGAAGTCCAGACTGTGGAGAATGGAGACTGTGCCCAGCCTGCCCACCACGCATCCGGAGCGCCCGCAGCACTAGGCTGTGGGGTCTCAGTACTATTTGGTGAATGAATGAACAAGTGACTGAGGCCCACGGCATCGAAAGAGCTAAGACACAAGCCACGTGACCTGAAGCTCCAGAAGGAAGCCAAGCCAGGCCCTTGAGGTCACGCTGACTTCTCCTGGGTTGATGCCAGTGGCCCCCAAATATTTCCGAGTGGGCAGAGGGAAAATCAACCACCAAAGCCCTCCTGTGAAAACACTGTCCCCAGCTTCAGGACCGAGCTCAGACTGCCCTCCCACGGTGACAGCTGCGTGACAGCTGGTGGGGTCCCACCTGGCTCTCCAGGAGTGTCTCAGCAAATCACGTGCCCTTTAGCTCCAGCTCCTGGGAAACGTGTCCCTATGATGCCTCTTTAGCCCAGGGCTCCCGCAGCGGTGAAACCAGGGAAGCTGAATGAAGCACGTAGTGTCTGGCATACAGCTGGTGCTCCAAACATGCTAGTGAGGGAGTTTTCAGCTATTTTAGCCCACAGTACACATTTCGGTAGCTACAGGACCCCCTTTCAAAATCGCCTACAATAGGGTTAATCAGCGGAGGGAGGGGCAGCAGAGAGGCTCGGGTCAGAGCTCTGGACTCCAAGACTGGAATCTGTGTGAGCCTAGGTAAGTTGCTTAACCTCTCTGAACCTGTTTCCTTTTCTATAAAATGGAGAGATCGTACGTAGCCCCAAAGGAGGGCTACAGCACAATGACATGTTGCATTATCGGTCATTCTCACACTGGAACACTACAGGAGTGGCCTGAAAAAGGCTAGTGCCCAGGCCTCCCCCGGACCACTGCACTCGGCATCTCCAGGTGATGAAGACTGCCCGGCAGTTCCACAGCAAAACCAGGGCAGAGAAACACCGGTGCCCGCATGGACAGTACTCAGCAGACTCAAGCTTCCGCACTACTTCATCAACTGGCAAGGCTCTTCCTTCATTCATTCAACATACATTTTGTACATAGGGTGCCAAGCACACGCCTAGGAGACGCAAACTCAGCCTTAAAACCGTCCAGGGGCAGGGGGTAGGGCAGCGGCTGTGAGCAGGCAGAGGGTTTCCTCTGGAGGTGATGGAACAGTGTGGAACCAGACGGAGGTGCTGGTCACACAAGACCGCGAATGCACTGCGTGCCACGGAGCTGTCTGCTTCAGCACGGCTGGACTCTGTCAATCTCACCTCACCAGAAAACAAAAACCACAATCCAGACACACAAGTGCTAACACGGTGCAATATAGGACTCCACCTTTATGAGGCACCTGCCGTGGTCAAACTCAGAGACAGACGCAGAAGGGTGCCTGCTGGGAGGGCAGGTGCTGGGGAAGGCTGGGGAGGGGACGGGGAGTGGGGGAGTGGAGGGGACCGTGTTTCTGCTGGGGAGGGGAAGAGTTCTGGAGATGGGTGGTGGTGATGGGTACAGAACCACACACATGCACAGATGGCTGGAAGGGTGAAACTGTGTGTCCTGTGTCGTTACCCACAGTGCCAGAAGGCACAGCTGACCGTCCAAGACGTGGACGCACACAGCTCACTTCTGTCCGGGGACACAGTCCCAGCTTCTCCAGGCCCGAACGCCCTCTCTACAAACAGGATGGAGACTGTGCATTTGTTTTCTCTCCGGGGCAAGGCCAGATTAAGTAAAGAAAACAGCGCCTCCCTCCCCTCCCCCCAGGAAAGGCTCTGCCGGGTCAGCAGCAGAACTAGAAGGGCTGGCGTACACTTTCACTTCCCGCTCGCCCGGCACCCAGCGTCCGGGTGTCCAGCCCAGCCTCGGCGTGGGGGCAAGTGTGGCCTTCCAGCCGGCTCCACAGAACGGGGCTGCACTGGGCCCCGGCAAACACGACCCAGCCACGCCAGCCCCTGGAGGCAGTGTTTGCAGGCCTGGGTTTCACTGAGGAGGCACACAGCAGGGCTGAGGGGGGCCTGAATCTGGGCGTGCTGGCCTGCACTGCGCACCGCCAGGCACATCACGGCCCAGTCTCGCCTCCTTGTCCTCAGCTGGCAGACTGGACTCCTGCAGGAAAGGCGACTGAGCTGAGGCCAGCAACAGGAGGCTCCGGGAGGGGTCTCAGGTGGCCCATGGCTCTGCAGGGCCCTGGAGAACCAGTGATGACCACTGCAGGCGGGATGGGGGAGGGAGGTGATCACGCACGGTCCATGAGATCCCCTGGACAGTAGCTCCTTCATGAGGTCCCATGAACATTCCTTCCAGATCTGGCACACTCGGCGGCCTCCCTGACTAACACTCGCCCATTCAACTTCCACTTGCATACTTCCTCTCTCAGGGGAGCTCACTACCTCACCTGGTAACCTACTGCTCCACATGCAGGAAGCCAAAATCTCTGCCTTCAACCCTTTCTCAGGGATATTAGCTCTTATCTCTTAATCCATAAAGAATAAGACAGTTCTCTGGTCTACTGCCCTTGATGAAGAAAACTTACTGCCCCTCCTGGGACCCCGGGGGAAGACTTCCTTCCTCCCACTGATCCACGTGTGAGCAGGCTTCCCAAGAATGGCCTGGAGCACACGGCCGTGTCTCTGCCCTGCTCGCCATATGTCTTCCTGACTCCCAGACTCCCTCGCAGCTAGGAATTGCTGTGTGACTCCACCTGACAGCAAAAGTCTCCTTAAAAGAAAAGTCCCTTTCCACTCTCCCCGCCCCAACTCCCTGCTACTACAAACTGGAATGCAGACGTGATGGCAGGAACTTGAGCAGCTACTTGGACCATGAGACAAGGTGTGAACGGTGAAACAGCAAGATAAAAGCAGCAGGGTCCGTGAAGAGCAAAGACCAGCCACACTAGCTCTAACATGACAGCCTGTCTTACTATGATAGCCTATACTCTAGACTTTTGTATGAGAGGAAAAACAAACAAACAAACAAAGTTTCAGTTTATTTAAGCTGCTGGGAGTTCTTTTTATGAACCCTGAATCCCCGTGCAGGATAAACCAAGTCTTACTGCGGATGAAGAAAGAGTCTGTCTGCCTTCATGCAAGACAAGCACCCTGCCGTCTTCAGCAGGAAGGGAGGCAGCCCCAGTCATTAGGCCCTTGTGATTTCGACATTCAGCCCCCACCATGCCCTGATATACTCCCCTCGGGAATTCAGGGCCAGCGTTTCCAAGGTTGACATGTTTCTGCCAAGTCAGTGGATGGACTGGTTTTACCAGTGAAGGGTAATACAACTAGCCACCATTTAGCAAGCACCTACTGTATGCCCCTGGTGCTCTGCTCAACTGTGCAAGAATTATCTTAGCCCCACAAGATGGAAACAGCCCTGTTATAGGTGAAGTCCAAAGACATCCAGCACTTTGGGGCAAAAACCAAAGACCCAGCCCTCTGGCCTGGAGTTCTTTCCATTACACTTCACCGTACCCTGAGGATTTCCAAGAGGCCCAACGGGCCGAACTTGGCTGCCACTGGGATGTGAGGACGTGAGGAAGGGAGGCGTGGGGAGAGGAAGAGAGGACAGGGTCAGCAGGGGAAATGCCTCACTCTGTGAAGGGGGATATTTACAAGAATTCAGGGCCTGGAGAAAGGCCAAGGAGGGAAGGCAAAGAGGGGCTGTTCCCAAACATGGGAACAGCGGGAGTGGAAGCTGAGAGGGTTTACTCCTTATGCTGGGGGGGCTACAGTCACAGAATACCTTACTCACTGCTTCTAACGCTAAAACTGCTGAGCATCTTAAAAGGAGAGGGACACTGTGCAGTTTATTGTATGCCAATTACACTGCAATAAAGAGGCGTTTTTAAAAATAATGTACCCAGAGAAGGAGAGCGCGAGGCAAGGGGTCAGGGGGCGGTGGAGCGGATAGGAAGGAGGAAGGGAGGGAGGGAGGGAGGGAAGAGTTAAGGCCTCCAAACACAGCGGCTTCTCATCACAACACACGCTCCTCTCTGCCCCCGGGGAGGCCAGCCACGCTGACCACAGCAGCTCCATCCATGAAGCCTCAGGCTCTCTGTGAAAAAGGCCACTTCACCTCCATGTTGCTGAAGCCTCCTTAGGTGCAATGCCATCTCAAAGCTTCCAGGATGAGTCAGCTCGAGCCTGGCCACCCCAGAACCACGTTCCGCCCACCGGCAGTTTCGGCAAACAGTGGCGGTCCCCCACTGCCAGCCCCCGGCAGCAGAACAGGATGGCCAAGCTGCGGGGCCTGGGCACAGACGCCACCCTGGGCTTGCTCCCTGGCACCGACGTGGGGGGGGAGGCAGGGGCACCCCACAAGGAGGTGCCCCCCACCCCGCACAGCCCCCATGCAGCTCTTTCCACAGGTGAGCCACGGATTCTCGGCCACCCTCCCAGCTCCCTCTCTAGGAAGGCTGGGTCCCCTGCCCCTGGGACCTGATTCTGGTTCACCCTGGAGATCCTCACAGGGCACCTCCCCCAGGGTGGGGGAGAGGCAGTGGTGTGCGATCAGCCGGCCCAGGTGGCCCGGCTGACTTGCCAGCTCATGGGAGGTAGGGATGGGCTGGTGATGAGTGACTCAGTGCCGAGATGAGCAGCGTTCCCCCTGCACCCATCCTGACCTCTCCACGCTCAAGACGGTCCAAGTCCAATGACCCACAGGCCTGGGCCTGGGCAGGGGAGGAACCCGAGTATAGACAGCGGGTCAGGCTGAGGTGAGTGGAGGGCGCGTGCCCAGGCCACCTCCAGCCCGGGCCCATGGCTGCCAGGCGGGCACACACAGTACCAGGAGCAGCCTGGGTCACCGCTTCGGCTGCGCCCTGTCTCTTATACACATCTAGATGTGTATAAGAGACAGGAATACCTTACTCACTGCTTCTAACGCTAAAACTGCTGAGCATCTTAAAAGGAGAGGGACACTGTGCAGTTTATTGTATGCCAATTACACTGCAATAAAGAGGCGTTTTTAAAAATAATGTACCCAGAGAAGGAGAGCGCGAGGCAAGGGGTCAGGGGGCGGTGGAGCGGATAGGAAGGAGGAAGGGAGGGAGGGAGGGAGGGAAGAGTTAAGGCCTCCAAACACAGCGGCTTCTCATCACAACACACGCTCCTCTCTGCCCCCGGGGAGGCCAGCCACGCTGACCACAGCAGCTCCATCCATGAAGCCTCAGGCTCTCTGTGAAAAAGGCCACTTCACCTCCATGTTGCTGAAGCCTCCTTAGGTGCAATGCCATCTCAAAGCTTCCAGGATGAGTCAGCTCGAGCCTGGCCACCCCAGAACCACGTTCCGCCCACCGGCAGTTTCGGCAAACAGTGGCGGTCCCCCACTGCCAGCCCCCGGCAGCAGAACAGGATGGCCAAGCTGCGGGGCCTGGGCACAGACGCCACCCTGGGCTTGCTCCCTGGCACCGACGTGGGGGGGGAGGCAGGGGCACCCCACAAGGAGGTGCCCCCCACCCCGCACAGCCCCCATGCAGCTCTTTCCACAGGTGAGCCACGGATTCTCGGCCACCCTCCCAGCTCCCTCTCTAGGAAGGCTGGGTCCCCTGCCCCTGGGACCTGATTCTGGTTCACCCTGGAGATCCTCACAGGGCACCTCCCCCAGGGTGGGGGAGAGGCAGTGGTGTGCGATCAGCCGGCCCAGGTGGCCCGGCTGACTTGCCAGCTCATGGGAGGTAGGGATGGGCTGGTGATGAGTGACTCAGTGCCGAGATGAGCAGCGTTCCCCCTGCACCCATCCTGACCTCTCCACGCTCAAGACGGTCCAAGTCCAATGACCCACAGGCCTGGGCCTGGGCAGGGGAGGAACCCGAGTATAGACAGCGGGTCAGGCTGAGGTGAGTGGAGGGCGCGTGCCCAGGCCACCTCCAGCCCGGGCCCATGGCTGCCAGGCGGGCACACACAGTACCAGGAGCAGCCTGGGTCACCGCTTCGGCTGCGCCCTGTCTCTTATACACATCTAGATGTGTATAAGAGACAGGAATACCTTACTCACTGCTTCTAACGCTAAAACTGCTGAGCATCTTAAAAGGAGAGGGACACTGTGCAGTTTATTGTATGCCAATTACACTGCAATAAAGAGGCGTTTTTAAAAATAATGTACCCAGAGAAGGAGAGCGCGAGGCAAGGGGTCAGGGGGCGGTGGAGCGGATAGGAAGGAGGAAGGGAGGGAGGGAGGGAGGGAAGAGTTAAGGCCTCCAAACACAGCGGCTTCTCATCACAACACACGCTCCTCTCTGCCCCCGGGGAGGCCAGCCACGCTGACCACAGCAGCTCCATCCATGAAGCCTCAGGCTCTCTGTGAAAAAGGCCACTTCACCTCCATGTTGCTGAAGCCTCCTTAGGTGCAATGCCATCTCAAAGCTTCCAGGATGAGTCAGCTCGAGCCTGGCCACCCCAGAACCACGTTCCGCCCACCGGCAGTTTCGGCAAACAGTGGCGGTCCCCCACTGCCAGCCCCCGGCAGCAGAACAGGATGGCCAAGCTGCGGGGCCTGGGCACAGACGCCACCCTGGGCTTGCTCCCTGGCACCGACGTGGGGGGGGAGGCAGGGGCACCCCACAAGGAGGTGCCCCCCACCCCGCACAGCCCCCATGCAGCTCTTTCCACAGGTGAGCCACGGATTCTCGGCCACCCTCCCAGCTCCCTCTCTAGGAAGGCTGGGTCCCCTGCCCCTGGGACCTGATTCTGGTTCACCCTGGAGATCCTCACAGGGCACCTCCCCCAGGGTGGGGGAGAGGCAGTGGTGTGCGATCAGCCGGCCCAGGTGGCCCGGCTGACTTGCCAGCTCATGGGAGGTAGGGATGGGCTGGTGATGAGTGACTCAGTGCCGAGATGAGCAGCGTTCCCCCTGCACCCATCCTGACCTCTCCACGCTCAAGACGGTCCAAGTCCAATGACCCACAGGCCTGGGCCTGGGCAGGGGAGGAACCCGAGTATAGACAGCGGGTCAGGCTGAGGTGAGTGGAGGGCGCGTGCCCAGGCCACCTCCAGCCCGGGCCCATGGCTGCCAGGCGGGCACACACAGTACCAGGAGCAGCCTGGGTCACCGCTTCGGCTGCGCCAGCTGCAGAAGGCGGCTAAGAGCAAGACGGATGCCTGCAGCACAGAACCCGTCCTAGGGAGTCAGTGGAGCAGGGAGAAGCGAGCTGTTTGCAAGGGCACCACACGCAGCAAGCGACACAGAAATGTTTGCTTTTGTTATTACTATTAGAAATGGAAACCCGATTTTTTCAGGGGAACTCTCCCGAGTTTTAAATGTAGACAACTTACTGGAGATTTTTTTTTTCCAAAATACTGTGTGAGCCAAACAAAACAGATCAGCAGACTGGACTTGGCCCACGGATCCTCGCCTGTAACCTCTGTGCGGCGGGCTCCCCGCTTCCCGCCCAGGCAAGCCGGTCAGCAGGCATCACAAACCACCAGCCAGGCCTGGGGATCGCCTCACTTCCAGCACCAGCTTCCAGCCCATGAACTTCTTAATGGGAAATAAATGTTTAAATCAGCACTCCCCCCGGCCCCCCACCTCCCACACCAAAAGGACAGAAGCTACTAATTCCTACCCACCACATCCAAGTCGCCAGCGTTTTTTTCATGGCAGGGGGGTGGGGGCAGGCCTCTTAAAACAAGAAGAAGAAGGAAAAAAGGAAACCAACAAAGGCAGACCGGGGGATGCAATGCTGTTGACTCGGGCGACAGCCGCCCCATCAGAGCAGGGCAGCCCGGCGCGGGGCCCGGCCCAGACACGAAAATTACAGAGCGGCGGTGCAGGCACGCCCCGGCCCTGTATGCCATTCACGCAGCAGGAATGCACCGCGACGCCCTCCCCCGAGACGGAGCTGACCTCGGGAGAGGACGCGGGGGCAGGGNGGACCTGCCCAGGGTCACACAGAGGGCAGAGCCTGTCTCCAAAGCGCCAAGTTACATGCCCTGGAAAGCCGTCTCTGGCCCCTCCCTCCCAGGCGCAGGCGTCAGACCCCTCCTCTTGGTCTTGGGGAGGGGAGTGCTGAGACTCCCTCTTTGTCTTGGGCACCGTTTATGTGCCGGGCACAGCTCTAACTGGACATGCACTGTTCTCAGCAAGTCCTCTCTGGTACCGAGAGCCACCCCACTGTACCAACGAGAAATGAAAGCTCAGAAAGGTTAGGACACTTGCCCAAGGTCACACAGCTGGAGCCCGGAGAACTCCTGACCTGCTGCTCTGATCACTGGCCCTGGGGTTCCCTTTGCCCTGGAAAACTGATCCCAGCCTTTCAAACACCAGGCACTTCTCTCCACCATCTTGGGCCTAGAAGCTTGAGGCCCAGGGAGATCTCGAGGGCTGGCCCTGTGAGTCTCCCCACCAACACCAAAGGTTCAGGGGGAAAGGTCACTTCCTCGCAGGCAAGGAACTGGGCCCCACCCCGGTCACCAGCGGGCCTTCCCCAGGCTCTCAGGCCTAAGGATGACCCAGTGGGGGCAAAGAACGAGGTCCCTGCAAGGCTGAGGGTGAAGGAGCAAGATGTTCACGGACATTCCAGAGATTGGGCTTCCATGTCCAAGTCCAAAGTCTTGAGCCTGGCACATGGACAGCTCGCCTGGGCCCACCCCGCTCACCACAGTCCTGGCACAAGGAGCATCTCCCTCTCCAGCTGGGCTGGCCCTGCCACACCTCCAGGCCTGGAATGCTGCCCCTTACCTCTTCCAACCGGCCAGAGTCAACTCCTTCTCTGATCAGCAGCTCTCTCCTCGGGGGACCCCAGTGCTCCCCACAAACCCCCAGCACACGAGGCATTAGCTCCAACTGTCCTCAGCTCTCCTTCTCTCGAGCTCTCTGTATTCCTGACCCTTGCCACCACACCTGATATCCAGCAGGCGCTCTGTTAAGTGCGTACTTCGAGCACGGACACCTAAGTGCCGAGCGAGAGCCCCCAGCACACAGGTAGGAGGGTCTTCTCACGTGGTTGCCACCCTCCCTCATGCAGAAGGCTCATTCCCGTGAGGAAAGGCGCTGCAGGGCTGGGGCTGGAAGCGGGTGGGAGGGGAGAGGGGGAGGCCAGCAGAGCATCCTTCAGAGCTGACCTGGGAAGGAGGGAGCAGCTCCCCATGCACCCCTCGCCTGCCTCCCCACCCTAACATCATCTCGGACTCGAGAGCCACCGTGCGGCCCCAGCATGGACCTCACGGTCTTGTGGGGCAGTCCCAGGCCCAGGACCCCTTGGATTCGAAGAGGAGCAAAACAAGGAGGGCCAGAAAGCAAAGCCCCGTGTCCATCCTTTCTGGACCTGAACTGGAGTACAAGTGGCACTCCCAAGGGGACCGCATCCCCATGGCAGGCATCTGGGGCGACCCTAATGGGGCCGCTCCGTCCCCCACCCCATGCTGCGCCTCCTGCACAGGTGAACCTGAGGCTGGACTCTCAGAGGCACCGAAGGGCTCACCCGGGGCCCGCAGTGAGGGGCCATGAGGGTTCAGGACCAATGGCCACACTGGCTGGGCCCACATGGGCCAGGGGGCACCCTGCGATCTCCCCCAAGCACTGTGCCTGATGACCTGGAAACTGGCTCAATTTAGAAACCTCTCTGAACCCAGGGAGGCCCCTGTCTACACCCTGTGAGGATGGGGGTGCTTCCAAGGGCATTCTGGGGGCTTCTGCTTATTCTCCTGTATGCTCTGAGCATCCCAACCATCTAACCAGAGGGCCCTGGCCCCATCTGAGGCAAAGGGAAAGGGCCGGGCCCTGACGCAGAACTCCCAGCGCCGGCTTCCGCAGCCTGGTGAGGTCACGCTAGACCCCTGTCCCTGCTCCCAGGGAGAAGGGTGGGCCAGACAAATGTGATTCAGCCTCACGTCCAGGGAAGCAAAGCTGTGTCGAGTCCCCCACTCAATGCTCCTCTGGCTCCTCTGCTCCGGATGAGCTGGTTTCATCGTTTTAAAACCACGGAGCTGGCAGCTTCATTCTGGGATCACAGGTTCGTGGCGAGAGGAGCTGCACGCGAGGCACTCACTTGCATGGCACGCTGTGGGCTGCGCCGCCCGGGGCCGCGCCACAGCCCAGGTAGCAGGCACACCTCTATCTTTCCTACACAGATGGGAAGACGGAGGCGCGCCAGCAAGAGCAGGAGCTGGGATTCGAACCCAGTAAAGTGCACACAACCCTGGCCTCAGGCAAGCAAGAAACTGCCGGATTGCATTCATTTTTTTTTAAGATACAGAGAAACGAAAGGGGAGGGGGAGAAAAAAAGAAAAAATTGTGTTTTTCTTCTTCACACTTAATGACTATCTGAAGTCACTGTGTTCTTTTGCACACAGATGTCCCCTACTATGGAATGTAAGGTCCTTGAAGGGGCCCTGTGTTGGTCACCCCACACCCAGCCACTTGATACACAGGAGACCCACGGCAAGCACGTGTGCAGGGAGGGGACACGCACAGGGGGAGTAAACGGGCCGTGTGAAGGCAGCTTTGGGGGAGAGCATCCACAGCAGGGGGACCCAGAAGAGGACGACTTGGTGTGAAGCGCGCCAGGTGCAGGGTGCCGGCGGAAGGGCCCCCCCCCCCGGAAAAGCCCATCCTTTATCTCCATGGGTCTCAAGTCAGCAGGCTTGTCAGTTTCACCCACCCATTCATTCAGCCCCTTCTCTATGGCACAGGAAGCACTGCCAGGCGCGGGGCTGGGTGCACTGGTCAGGGGGCAGGTGACAGGAAGGGGAACAGTGAAGGCGGCCCAGCAGTCTCAGGCAGGAACGGGCCCCGAGAGGGGCTTTCTGGAGGGAGCGCACATTCAGCCGGTGTCAGAGGCCAGCCGGCACCTCCTCCCTGCTCCCGCCACCTCATGCCGCCGAGGCCTTCCCATCCCGGCACGAAGACCTATTCACAGCACCAAAGACTGCAGATACAGAGTGATTCCATGTGGACGGAAAGAACGGTGCACGCCGATGACCGGCTGACCAAAAACACAAATTATCATTCCTGGATGCTCTCGCTCTGGCTACATTTTATTTTCTTCTCTTGTTCGACCGTATTGACTAAGTATTCTACAGTGCACCTGAGTTCCCTTTGAAATGGGAGAGGTGGAGATGACCGTCCTTCAATAATTAATGTCTACAATGAGGTATATGGACAAAAGAACTGCAATCAACTGCACTTTCCATCTGGGGTGAACGCTCAGAGGTCCAAAGCCCCCTCCGTGGTCTGGCCTGGGCCTCCAACCTGCATCCCTTTGCTGGGGAGGAGGAGGTCTGGTTTGTCCTGCATGGGGAAGGGGAAAGAAACATCAGAATCCCTTGGGAGGTCAAGGCTACCCACCCACCCCAGAAGAGAACCGTGTCTCTGATAAAGGTTTTGAAGTGAATAACATTTAAAAAAACAAAACCCTGCAATCAACAGCCCTAACCAGCATTTGCCCCCATGTTCACAGCATCATCAGTCATAGAATGAAAAGTTCATGGAAACAACCCAAGTGTCCACCAACAGATGAATGGATAAACAAAATATGGCCTGCCCACACAATGGAGTACTTTTCAGCCATGAAAAGGAATGAAATTTTGATATATGTCACAATATGGGCAGGGGCTTCCCTGATGGCTCAGCTGGTAAAGAACCCACCTGACAACGCAGGAGATGCAAGAGACTTGGGATCAATCCCTGGGTCAGGAAGATGCCCTGAAGAAAGAAATGGCTACCCACTCCAGTACTCTTGCCGGGAAAAGTCACTGGACAGAGGAGCCTGGAGTCGGACATCACTGAGCGCATGCACACACTGCCTGGGGAGACTCTGAAACATCAGGCCTAGTGACACCAGGCAGACACAGGAGGACAAGCGCCGCGTGATCCCACTTACATGAGGGGCTAGGAGAGGCAAACCCACAAAGACAGCAAGCGGGACAGCGGTTGCCAGGAGCTAGGGGGAGGCGGAGGGGGAGTTATAGGGTAACAGGGGCAGGGTTTACGCTGAGGGGGACGAAGACCGGGGCAAAGATGGTGGTGATGGCACCATTACCACAACAAGCAGCTAGAATGATAGACGGTGTGCACACACACAGAACTCAGATGCCTAAGTAAGACTGCGGCAGTGCACTCTAACTAAAGAGAGAAAACCAGAAGCTGTGCTGGGGAAGGAATGGTGACTCCATTTGCCCAACTGCAAAATGGAAGCACCAGCCCAGACGATCCCACCAGCCCAGACGTGGGCTGAGTGACCACACAGATCCGTTCCTTCCTGCAGTGACTCAGAGCTGATTCGAGGAAGATACTGGCAGGCATCTGCCTCCAGGTCCTGACACCAACCCCCAGGAGGCATCCGCTCCAGGTAAAGGGGTGGTGCACGGCTACCAGGAACAACTCAGGCTCAGCCTGGACTCCCACTGGTCTGTCTGAGTGGCCACGTGCAAGCCACGCCCCCGGAGCCCAGACCTCACCTGTGAAGCAGGGAAACGATGGGAAAACTACCTCCTCTACCCTCTTCTTCACACACGAGCCCCAGCTGCCAGGAAAGGTCACAGAGGTGAGGCAGACAGAGCCCAAGCTTCACCCCAGAGCTAGTTACTTGGAGAGGGCCGGCCTGGCCAGTGGCTGGATGGCAGAGACAACCCCAGCCACACCTGAGCTCAGCGGGGAGGCGGCTGAGCTGGAGAAACAGAACTCTCCAGACCTTGCTTTGCTGTCCAACCGATGCCTACTCATTTTTCCTCCAGTGGAATCTTACCAGGGTGGAGACAGAAAGAACACTCAGAAAGTCCCTCGAGGTCACAGGAGAAGTGTGGGACTCAGGGAAAAGCCCACGGACTCAGGCCAGCCGGACCAGGGTGTGCCTCCCAGCCTACAGCTGTGTGAGCCCAGAGCCCAGGGGCTGTCCACAGCCCTATAACACTACCCACCCGGGAGTGAGGGTGCTGCAAGGGTGCAATCAGGTGCCCAAGCGCCTGGCACAAAGCAGGTGCTCAAGAGACGGCAGATTCCATTGTTATGCCCAACTGGACAGTTGGTTTGGAACTCCCTACGAAATCTTCAAGGATTCGAGAGGCCTCCAGGCGCACAGCACACTTCTAAAATCGAATCTGAGAGTCATAAAAAAAACACAACCACATCCCACCCAAACTGCCAAATGTGGTGGGAGTAATGAAGCAAACAAGAGGGAAAGTTCAACTCTTCTCTCTGGCTTAAGAACACGCAAGTGCAAAACCGTGGCAAAGGAATCAGCCTGGCAAAGTTCCAGGTCTACATGTGAAATGCTCCCCCGGAACCTTCTCTCTCCAGTCACCTAAATCATGCTTCTCCAGGGCGTGGCTACAGAAGGTACCCGGGCTGGGGGAGGCAGCATCGAAGAGCCAAGACAATGAGGAAGCCCATTCCTGGGGTTCTGCTGCAAGCTTCCAACCCTGGCCTTCTCCTCACTCTGCAGGCCAGCCGCCCAAAGTCCCCCACACCCAGGGAAGGTGGCGTTAGCACTGTACCCACCCTGCACCTGGCGGAGGAGCTCAGTCCCACTCAGCTGGATCTGCCAGGCCACCTCCATCACACAAAACACCAACCTTTCACAGCGCCAAGGATCCACACCTCTGGGTCCTAATTCCAAAAGCAAGTGAATGCAAAATCCACTGCGGCCCATATGGACATCCTCCAGGCCTAGACTGTCAGGATTCTTCTTTAGTTCTTGACCTCCAGGGGTTGGGGGTCATTCTCTCCCCAGCTCTGCAGGTCAGAGAGGTGAGGGGGCCCAAGGTCACTCTGTGCACTGGGCGAGCTGAGTGCTGGGCCCCCACCTGCGATGCCGGCGCAGTCAGCCTGGGCTTGACCACAGCGTGTCTGCAGGGATGCTGTCTGCTTTATCAGAGAGTAAAGAACTGTACTAAACCTCAAAATAAACACTGTAGGGGCAAGAAGTACCAACCTTGAAACTCCAGACTAGGATAAAAGAAAAAATGTTTTACCATAACCAAGAAGACTAAACACAGCTTAACAAGCATACAAAGTGCTACGTGGACAAACCCACAGGCCCAGCCAGAAGAGCGGAACTCCAAATAAAAACCTTGACCTTTCATAACGAAACGTCCTTCTTTTGTCATTTACACGTTTATTTCTGGGCAGAGGTCCATTTCCTGCTGGTGGAGTCTCACAGGCCCCCTGGACTGGATTATAACCTGAGAGGGGGTCCATGAATCAATTCCTAAAAATGCCTATACTCTAGATGCCAAACTTTATGATCCTGTCTTCTTACCATTTTGCTTGAGGAAGGGTCCACAGCTCTCATCAGATTTCCAAGAGGAGGGGGTCCCTCTAAACAGTCTAAAATGCCCAGTGTCCTGGCACATCCATTCGGTCTCCATGACCCAACCCACCTTGATACAAGGACAAAAACAAAACTAGGAAGGAAAGAAAAAAATAAATTCCCTGTGATGCATAAACAGGCCAAATTTAAGTGGATGTGATGGAAGAGTTGTTAAAAAAAAAAATAACCATACTAGTACAATATCACAGGCTTCCAAGAAGCAAAGAGGGAGAAACCCAGTGCTACTGGAGTCAGGCCTTGTCTTTGAGGTCACAGAGGGCGGGGCCTCGTCCACAGACTGACACCAAGTGCCGGGACCAGTCCCCGCGCCACCAGGCCCTCAATCGGCATCTGCAGGAGGCTGAGTGAACCCTCCATGGCATTTACCTCCCACAGCCCTGCGACGCCGGCCCTATACTTTCCAGTTTCAGAGACCCGGGCTCACGGAAGCCACGTGGTCTGCCTCAAGTTGCAACCAGAAGCAGAAGTGGGATATAAACCCAGATCCACACACTGCTATGCAAAACCCAGGTCCTTCCCCCACACTGGCAGGCTTTCAACCCCAAGTCATCTCCCAGCAGGTCCCCCGAAGAGGGAGGGAGTGCCATGGCCCCAGTGGCCCCCACGAGGGCCACGTAACTTCGCTGGGCCTCGGGTTCCGAATGTGTGCAGAGGGACACGTGCTGCGTGCCAGCGACGACTGACCGGCACTGACCGTCTCCAGGTGTAAAGGGAAGGAGTGGCTCTGTCAGCGTCAATTACCGATGTCTACCAGGAGCCAGAGAGGAGGGGCTACACGTGTCACATACATTTGCCATCCCAGAACTAGATGACCTGCAGGCTCGCTTTCAATTCTGGCCGCCTCTGATTTTAATTANAGAAGTGGGATATAAACCCAGATCCACACACTGCTATGCAAAACCCAGGTCCTTCCCCCACACTGGCAGGCTTTCAACCCCAAGTCATCTCCCAGCAGGTCCCCCGAAGAGGGAGGGAGTGCCATGGCCCCAGTGGCCCCCACGAGGGCCACGTAACTTCGCTGGGCCTCGGGTTCCGAATGTGTGCAGAGGGACACGTGCTGCGTGCCAGCGACGACTGACCGGCACTGACCGTCTCCAGGTGTAAAGGGAAGGAGTGGCTCTGTCAGCGTCAATTACCGATGTCTACCAGGAGCCAGAGAGGAGGGGCTACACGTGTCACATACATTTGCCATCCCAGAACTAGATGACCTGCAGGCTCGCTTTCAATTCTGGCCGCCTCTGATTTTAATTACAAAAATTTTCAAAGTGGGGAGGGATGGAAAAGGAAAGAACAGACTAACATTTTCCAACATTGGCCATAGCTAAATTCAGTAAAGCCAAAACCAGCCGCCCAGCCAGTCCTGCGTGCTCCATGCACACAAGCCCCGCCACATGAGAGGAAGTGGAAAACATCAGATCTGCTGCCTGCACACCCAGCGAGACAGCCAGTCCAAGCCAGGAGGAGCGCAACTGTGGGTTGCCTGTGCCGGCCTGGGCTGCAGAACACCTCATCCATGAGCACAGGAACCTCGTGGGGAGGGCCTCTGGGGTTCAAGCCCTGGCCCGACCTCAAGCCCATCCTGAGCTCCAGCAAATTACTTCATCTCACTCAGCCTCAGTTTTCTCATCCTGGAAAAGCCGCTGAGGGTTGTCATGATGATTAAACACATCAGTGCATCGGGGGTTCTTAACACAACAACAAGCTCGTGGTAAGTGGGCAAAGAGCCATTGCTTCCTCCACCGCCACCACCACCATCATCACCATTTCTCTTTGAAGGGGCATATTTTCAGAAAAAAAAGGCCTAAGTGCAAAAGAGTAACTTCTTTCCCCACGTTCAGCAGTACAGCCCCTTCAGTTACTCTGAACTATAAGGGGAGAGAGGCTCTGCAAACAGCTCCATCCTCTTGGAGCTGCTGGGGCCTCAGCCGGGGCCCCGGAAAGAAACAGATGGCAGATACAAACTGGTGTCATTTGAAGAAACTGCGACAAAAGGCCAACACACCAAGGTGTGGGCAGAGCACAGGGAAAGCACGAGGGGGGGTTTCTACCTGGGGTGACCCACTGTCTTGACCAGCTTGGGGCTGAGGCTTTCCCGGGACACAGGAGCAAGTGGAAACGCGTGGGACAGTTCCAGTTGCCTAATTCCTGCCCTGCAGCCCGAAGGGACATGGAGAAGCCCCAGCTGCAGAAGCCAGGACGGAGGCGAAGGGACGGGGCTGTGGCTGAGGGACACTGCCTTCCCACGGCAGCCCGAAGGAGAAGCTGAAGGATTCGTCTCCCTCCAGGGTCCCTACCAAAAATGGGCCACCCTCCAGACCCACCTGGAGCCCGAGGGCATGGAAGCCCACACCTCCCCTCTTAGAAGGCTCCACGGCGGCCCAGTGGGGACACAGAGCTCCCAGGCCTCGACCGACGGGAGAGCACCCAGTTCCCGCTCCAAGATGGGCACACTGGGAGTGAAGAACCAGAAGCAAGCCCCGTGAAGCCACTCAGCAAGGGGCTCGGTTCTCAGCAGGGGTCCAAGGGCGGTGCCCCCTCCCCTGGCAGGGTTAGGGACGCTGTCAGCGAGGCTGAGACCACACAGTGAGCCACTTCCAGAGACGAGGGCCTCCCTGGGCCCTGTCTAAACCGCACGCTCTTGCACTGCAGACCCAAGTGGGGGGATCACAGGTGGGAAGCCGGGGTGTGGGGGTTATGGCGTGCGCACAGGCGTGCCTTGCGGAGGGAAGCGCCATGCGTGGCCTCCCCGCTGGCAGGCTCAGCCTCAGCGCCAACATTTAGGCCCTGTGCATGTGTCAGGGGCAATCTCGTTGAGAAAATAAAAGCGACTTTCATTTCTGTTTTTAAATCATATTTTCCAAGATCAAAATCTTATTTCCCAAGCACTGCTGCTGAAAGCTGAGGTGAAAACCACCAATAATAGCTTAATCCTCCCAACTGCCGGTTTCCATCTTGCCCGAATCGGTGACGCGGCGGCTGGGGTTGAGTCCAGGGCTGAGGTCCATTCCAGGTCCCAGTGTCCGAGGTCACAGGCACACCCTGGAGGTTCTCCCAACAGCTCTGGGGTCACCAGGCAGGGTTGGGGTTTCCTACAGAACCCGAGACCCATTCAGTCCCTTCTCAGCCTGNTCATGATCCCGACACCTTACCAGGGGCAGGTGAGAAGCAAACCGCCACAGGTCTGCAAGGAGACGGCTGAACCACCCAGGGTGAGACACTCACCCGGTCCCCACCCTCCCCCACTTTCACACGCACCACCCCCTCACACAGCCTTGATCACCCTGGGCTTTCTCGGCCTCTGCTCCTGAGCCCTGCTCACTAGCGCGTAGTCAGCCTCTGGAGCCAGATGCCCTGGAGGCAAATCCCAACTCCACCACCACTAGCTGGGTGAACAGTGACCTCATCTCTCTAGGACCCAGTCTGACCATCTGCAAAATGGACACAACGAAGGCAGCACCTCACAGGGGCACTGGGAAGTTTAAACAAGCTCATCTACATTTGACCCAGCAGTTTCACTCCTGGGAACATACCTAGAGGAAAAAAAGACAACTCTAATTTGAAAAGACACATGCACCTCAATGCTCACAGCAGCACTGTTTACAGCAGCCGAGACATGGAAGCAACCCAGGTGTCCCTCAACAAACAGATGATAAAGATGGGAGGCATACGTATGATGGAATACTACTCAGCCATGAAAACGAGTGAAATGCTGGCATTTGCAGCAACAGGATGGAACCTAGAGAATCTTATGCCTAGTGGAGTAAATCAGACAGAGAAAGATAAATACTGCATGATGTCACTTACGCGTGGAGTCTGAAAAACAGCACATATGAATGCATACAGCCAAACGGATATAGACTCAGACGTGGAAACAAACCAGTGGTTACCGGCAGGGAAAGGGCAGGGGTGGGGGCCAAGACAGGGGCACAGGCTACTGTGTACACCATGGATGAGCAACAAGGACATGCTGTACCGCACAGGGGATTACAGCCGCCACCTTATAACATCGAGCTGAGCAAAAGCGGTGGAAGCACTGGAGCAGGATACCTGGCACACCTGACACTAACTCAGTGCTGTAGACTACACTGCGATGAAAACAGCACAAGAGAAGCGCCCGTGTACGTGAAGGACTCAGCACAGAGGCGGGGTGGGTGCCAGCTGCGGTTCTCGCTGCTCTGCGGGCACTCTGCTGTGGAGGAAGGAGCCTGTGGCTGTGGAGCCAGGCCGTCTGGGTCTCTGTGTCACTGAGGCTCTCGGGGCCTTGGTTTCCCCACGTGTAAACAGGCGCCTCGGGGGCTGGTCTGAACACGCACACACACCAAGGGCTCAGCGCCACTGCTGGCCTGCAGTCCCCTCCACCCAGGGAGCCCTGGGCCGGCTGACTCCGGAGGGCCCCCTGCTGGGACCCCCAAGCGCAGGAGTCAGCAGAAGGGGGGGACAGGTCAAGCTCTCCTGTTTTCCCATCCCCAAGGCAGGTCGCCGGGTCAGGAAACACAAACCCACGGGAGCGGCAGACAGACGTCAGAGAAGGGCTGTTCCTCTTCCAGCGAGCAGCCCCACCTCCACCACTGCCTGGCCCGCTGGCCTGAGGGCCCACGATGGCCCCTGGGGGCCAGCACAGCTGCCCGGCCTCAGCTCGATGTGACCCCCTTCCCAAGCACCCCAGGGCCAGGCTGCGCCTCCCCCCCAGGCCTCCGGAAAGGAAGCATCCAGGAGGGGAGCCCTGGGAGCCACAGTGCCCCGCGGAGGGCCCAGGATCTGGAAAGCGCCCGGGGATCCTGGGGGATGTGGGCCAGGAAGCACAGGCCTGTCCAGCCCTTTGTGGGGGACTGCAGGGCACGCGCTGCCCTTCACTGGAGGCAACGGGAGGGCAGGGACGCGGACGGTGAAGGTCTTCCGTGCTCCACCACACGACCGGAGGTTCGCCCCTTCCTTCACTTGGTCATCCACGCGCTCAGCCACAGAACAGCTGCTGCGAGGCCTGGCCCGGGCCCCCTCTGTGAAAAGGAGGGGTGACAGCAGCGAGGAGGTGCTTGGGGGTCACGGCAGTGTCCACCCAGCCCAGCTCCTGAAAGTGAACCCCAGGTGGTGACCGCGGTCCGGTGGTTGCTGCTGGGGCTGAAGCCTGGCCTGGTGATGCAGAGCCCCGCTCTCCCGAAGCTCCCACTCAGGGGCACCCTGGGCTCTCAGGCGGGCCCTCCACCCCCGCGTCGTGATACAAGCCCTCCCAGCCCACCCGCGCCCCGGTGAGCCCCCCGACGCTGGGGAGCAACTCTGCCTGTCCTCATCCTCATGTGCTCTCACGCCGCCCACCGCCTGCAGAGGATGGCACAGTGTCCCCAGTGTGCCCCCATGGCCCTGCCCCCTACCCCCTTCTCTGCCAGTCCCCAATTCCACTTCCATCCATCGAGATGAGTCTCTCCGACAAAGTCCTTCCTGAAACCCCCTGTCCTCCAGCAGCAGCACCCCTTCCTGCCTCCAAACAGCAGGACAAGGCACACTTCTCTCTGAGGAGGCACGCTCCTACAGTGCCCCTCATTTGAAGTGCACCCCAATCTGAGTGAGTCTTTAGGGGGGCAAAGGGTGCATCTGTCTTTGTACGTGAGGTGCCANTTCCCATCCCCAAGGCAGGTCGCCGGGTCAGGAAACACAAACCCACAGGAGCGGCAGACAGACGTCAGAGAAGGGCTGTTCCTCTTCCAGCGAGCAGCCCCACCTCCACCACTGCCTGGCCCGCTGGCCTGAGGGCCCACGATGGCCCCTGGGGGCCAGCATAGCTGCCCGGCCTCAGCTCGATGTGACCCCCTTCCCAAGCACCCCAGGGCCAGGCTGCGCCTCCCCCCCAGGCCTCCGGAAAGGAAGCATCCAGGAGGGGAGCCCTGGGAGCCACAGTGCCCCGCGGAGGGCCCAGGATCTGGAAAGCGCCCGGGGATCCTGGGGGATGTGGGCCAGGAAGCACAGGCCTGTCCAGCCCTTTGTGGGGGACTGCAGGGCACGCGCTGCCCTTCACTGGAGGCAACGGGAGGGCAGGGACGCGGACGGTGAAGGTCTTCCGCGCTCCACCACACGACCGGAGGTTCGCCCCTTCCTTCACTTGGTCATCCACGCGCTCAGCCACAGAACAGCTGCTGCGAGGCCTGGCCCGGGCCCCCTCTGTGAAAAGGAGGGGTGACAGCAGCGAGGAGGTGCTTGGGGGTCACGGCAGTGTCCACCCAGCCCAGCTCCTGAAAGTGAACCCCAGGTGGTGACCGCGATCCGGTGGTTGCTGCTGGGGCTGAAGCCTGGCCTGGTGATGCAGAGCCCCGCTCTCCCGAAGCTCCCACTCAGGGGCACCCTGGGCTCTCAGGCGGGCCCTCCACCCCCGCGTCGTGATACAAGCCCTCCCAGCCCACCCGCGCCCCGGTGAGCCCCCCGACGCTGGGGAGCAACTCTGCCTGTCCTCATCCTCATGTGCTCTCACGCCGCCCACCGCCTGCAGAGGATGGCACAGTGTCCCCAGTGTGCCCCCATGGCCCTGCCCCCTACCCCCTTCTCTGCCAGTCCCCAATTCCACTTCCATCCATCGAGATGAGTCTCTCCGACAAAGTCCTTCCTGAAACCCCCTGTCCTCCAGCAGCAGCACCCCTTCCTGCCTCCAAACAGCAGGACAAGGCACACTTCTCTCTGAGGAGGCACGCTCCTACAGTGCCCCTCATTTGAAGTGCACCCCAATCTGAGTGAGTCTTTAGGGGGGCAAAGGGTGCATCTGTCTTTGTACGTGAGGTGCCATGCACCTTGTCCGCCCAGCGCCTGGTGGGGGGGCCCTGCTCCCAAAGGCAGGGCCTGGAAACCCCTCTGCACACACAGTAGCTGGTGCTCCGTCCAAAAACCTAGTACCTGGCGCTTGCTCTGTGCAAATACTTGGCATTCACGTTCCAACACCAGTTCCCTGAACTCACTTGACAAATTCACCAAGGGACGCCTGCCAAACACAAAACTGATAAGCGCATTGGTTCCCAACTGAGAAGCTTCTGCAAGAAGCTGAAGTCATTCTGGACCTCCAGCAGACAGACACACCGACATTCACGGACAAGCACCCTCAGGTGTGGCGCAGACCCGCCTCTGCCTTGCCACTCCGCCTCTCCCCAGTTCTCACCGTTTGAGTCTCCACCGCAGCGTCTGTAAAATGGGAAGGCTGACACCTGCCCTGCAGGGCTGTTCGGAAATGTCAGTGAGCGTGGTGCCTGGGCCTCAGCGCGCGGACGGTGAGCTTCACGGTAATCAGGAGCGCACTGCTTAGCCCGTGTGAGAGGCTTGCATTCCATTTTATTCCCCACTAGACAGCAAGACTGCAGACTTTCCTGACTGGGGCCCACGCTCAAACCCAGGAGCCAGACGAGACCAGGCCGTGTGGATTTCCCTTCCAGGGCAGCAGCTCCGCTCCAGATATCCTGGAGACCCCCGGACCGCTGTCGCGTCTCAGAGGCCCCGGGGCGGGAGTCACCATTGATCCAGGGGCTCCTGTCTCCCGAGTGTGACACATTCTGCTCCCCAGCCTCCCCCGCCCTCTGGGGTCACCCTGTGACTGAGCTGTGGCCCAGAGTGGCCAGACTCACAGGCCGAATCTCCACGTGGCGCTCACGCCCTCTCCCCAGCCCCTACTCCATGAGGCCCTGGACGGGGCAGAAACCCCCACTGGCCCAGGACAGGAGCCAGAAGGGAACCGTGCTGCGGGAAGCACAGGCTGGCTCTCCCTCACCCCTACAGCACCCCGACCCGTGCATGGGGAGGCCCCAGCGCACGCTGAGCCTCAACGCAGGCACGTGGAGGAGACCAGACTCACCTGGGCTGGACAGTGAGCCGAGAGAGGCAGCAGACAGGTCGGGAGGCAGTCTGGGCTCTCCCCAGGCTGTGCGCTCCTACCTGCAACTCTCCCGGACCTCTGAGAGCTGGGGACCAGCCCAGGACCCTAAGGAAACATGCCAGGGCCCTCTCCTGGCCCCTGACGATCCCAGCCCCAGGAGCCTCTGCTGCCCCAGGGAGCCCCACCGGTGACGGGAGAATCCGGCCCATCTCCTTCCCTCTGAAAGGAGTTTGCTCAGCCTCGTCTGTGCCCGCTCTCCCAGTCACATCACTTCTGACAGCAGCCTGAGAGCAGGAGAACCAATGGCCAAGGCAGGCAGCAGCAGCCTGGGGTGCTGGGGGTGGGAGCCCCGGGGTAAGTGCCTGCCCAGCTGATGGGTCAAGTGCAAGGGTCTTTGGGCAACACGCTGGCCCTCAGCGCTTACTCAACGGAAAAAAAGCCTGAGGCGAATTCAATGATTAGTAGGTTCTAGGTCTGAGAACCTCTAATGCAGTATGGACAAAGGGAGCTGGTTTTGAAGAGTTTGGCTGGGTTTTGTACTGAATAATTTAAGAGTCTCTTAGAGCACTGCCATTCTCCACTAAGGGAGGGAGCAGGTTAAATAACACACGCACACCCCAGAAGTGCTAGAAAGAAAGGAAGGAGCTCCACGGGGCAGGAAGCTGCCGGTGTGCCCCGCACCAAGCATGTACAGGCGCTCACAGATATTTTTTTAATAGATGACGGCAGCCCCTGGAAGGCAGGAGTGACAACAACTGGAGCGCATTTACTGAGATGCGGGCACTTCGCTGAGTTATCGCTAAGCCGGGCCAGCCTCAGGGCCTTTGTACCTGCGGTCCTTTCTGTCAGGAACACTCACTCTCCCACCAGACACTGCCTCCTGCCCTGAACGCGGCGTGCACATCAGTGAGGCCTGAGCCCCGCACAGCTCACCCACCTGCTGCTGCTGCTTTCTAAGGGGATGCACAGACTTTATATTCCTTACTCAGTGGTTTCTTGTCTGCCCCCAGCCCACCAACACACGTTCCAGGAGGACAGGGACTGGTTTTCCTCAAAGTGCCTACAGACAGTGATATTTATCTGCTAAATGAACTGCCAAGCCTTAATTCACCTAATCCTGACATCATGCTAAAAGGAAGTCCCCATAATGTGAACTTCACAGATAACGAGAGAGGGGAGGTGGCCTGCCCGAGGTCACCCACCATCCAGGGCGCTGCGGGGGCTGGACTCAAGCCTGCCCGTCTGACCCCTCTGCTGGGTCTGGCTGCTCCCTCCCACCCACCGCACCGACACCGCAGACAGCGGGATGTGGCAGGTATAAAAGCTACTGGACATTCACTTTCAGCACAACCCATTTCTGCACCAAAAAATATGTTCTCCGTGATCCCCTTAGTCTCAACAGACATGAAAACCACCCGCATATGCGCACACACCCTTCGTAGGGCCCTGCTGGTATCAGCCCAGCTTCAGGCTCACAAGGCCTCCCTCGGCGCCCCACTGAACACACTGGGCGCCTTGTCACCAGCGCCGGGAGCCGGGAAGAGACACTGTCACTTCCTCCTTTTCTAACCGCGTAGCCGGGCAGCCTGGCCTCCATCCTGGGGAAGCAGGAAGCCAGGGGACAGCAGCGATGCTCTCAGGTGGGGCAGGAAACGGCCGGCCTGGCCACGCAGACCCTTGTCCTCAAGGCGGAGGTCAGCGGCTCTGGCCAGGCCCTCAGGAGGCTCACTGGCCCCTGATAGTGAGCCCGACCCAGGCGTGACTCAAGACAGCAGTGACCCCAGGCTGCACAGCACATCCCTGCCGTGGGAGGGTCAGCACACCCTCCCAAAGCACCGTGGGCCTGAATATTTTAACACTCGCCAGAAAAGCAGGCAAAGAGCACTCAAATGATACAAACAGAGCGACTCCGCTCCATAAAAACGGCAAGTTGTCTGTCTGGAAACAGCAGAAGCCTGGGACTAAGCTAAGTGTCCAGTGGCAGGGGATGGTCTCCTGACGCCATTGCAGTGCCCCTCTGCCACGCCGCAGAGAGGAGCAGCTCAGCTGGGACAGGTCTGCACAGAACGACTGACAGAGAGCACACTGCCCGGCCAGAAACGGCAGCACAGGACCCTGTGAAGACGCCCCGAACGCTCAGCAAGGACGCAGGGCCAGCCTGCAAGCAGAACTGGGGACTATAGGGACGCGTCACCTTCCCCATACGCCCTGCCGTGCCATCTGAAGGTACTCGACGTGCACACTAGTGTTCCAGTTTTCAGGGAAAAAAAAGGTGGGGGGAGAGGAATTCTGTATTTAAAAAAAAAAAACAAAAAAACTAGACTGTTCTCCTTGAGGAATTGTTCACAAACTGCTTCCAACAATTTCTCTACCTTCATACATCCCAGATCCACTAAACAGTCCTAAGTCTCCCAAACACACCACTCGTCCCCGGAGACTTTCCTCTGCATTCAGCCCATTTCTAAAGAGCAGTCACCCCCTGCATCCGTCCAGGGTATCACGACACTCTCTCAGGCTAAAGTGGAGAACCCCAAGGGGATCATGGGCCCCCTGTCACGCCCCTGTTGCGTGCTGGCACCTGCCAGGTGCCAACGTGAGCGATCTCCGGTACTCACAGGAGCCCTGGACGTGAAGCAGGCTCATCCCCTCTTCTAGGGGGAAAGCAACGTTCCCAAAGTCACACAGCCAGGAAGTTTACAATCCAGACCCTGAGCAAACCCTTCTGTGCTGCTCCACAGTGGAGACGCCTGAACCGCGAGGCTGCCTTGCTGAATCTCATTTAAGCCTTTCATCTAAGGCGTAACTTGACCACATCTGGAGGTTCATTCCACCAAACTACCAAGTGGGTACCACGCTCGCGGGCCAAGATGAAGCCAGCAATGAGGTACCCTTGGGGAGCTTCAGTTTTTCAGGGTGACTTGGCTGCCAGGGTCCCCCTAAGCCTGGCTGAATTCGGTGCCCCACGAATGCCCTCTCCCACTTCCAGGTGAGTCAGCAGGCACCCCAGTTGGCACCGAGGAGTGGGCACAGAGCCCACGCTGGCTCAATAGCAGAGCCCAGTCGTGAGCGTCAGGTTTGACACCTTCAACCTGGACCGGCGCGATTTTGCCTGTGGCCAGAAAGGGCTCCTCAGATTGCACCAGGCAGTGGCAGCATAAAAACTACTCCCTCCTGAAAACGCACTTACTTATTGCAGCCTGGGGGAGCAGACCACCTGTGCTGTTTACAGAGAATTCAGATTTTCTCCTCCTCTTCTGTCTCCACCCCTCCCCTCCACCCCCCCTCCAATCAGACAAGTTACCTGGGAAACAAATTTGATATACTCCAAAATCTTATGACAAATGGTACTGAAAGAAGAAAAAAGAATTCTCTGTGTTTAGTCATGCCATGAAAAGCATCACACAAATCAAAGGCCGGGACGGGCCCAAGGAGGAGGTACAAGTGACAGGAGTGGAGAAACGAACACACGTGTGCATGCACACGCAGGCAAGTTCCCACGGGACCTGGGACTCACTCAGGAGGACACGGATTTTAACTCCCAAGAGAAACCACCATCTGGACTGGCACTCGACACCCAGTAGGTGCTTAGGAAGTGTGAGTCCAAGTTCAGAAGGTCGGGCCCCGAAGAAAACATCAGGCCAAAGAAATCAACAAAAACTGAAGGGACTCCTCTTTTCCCTTCCGCAGCAAAAAGCCCAGACACATTTCAGTCGAAGCAGCAGAATGGTTGAGAATTTAAAAACAAGTCTCATCGATGAATCAAGGCTTAAGAATAAAGAAGGCCACTGTTAACCTGTGCTCTGACCCCTCTTTGGTCAGACAAGACCACCTCCCCCAATTCTAGACCACCTCCCCCAATTCTGAGATGCCACATGCTAAATGGTTTTTTTTTTTTATTTTTTAAAAAGGTAGAATAAAAGGTTAGCAGCTGATCCACACTTCTCTGGTGCAGAGGAGACAAAGCCCTCTTCCCGCGGACAAACATGCCCAGCAGGTGATCAAATTCAGCCCAGGCAAGACAACAGCAAAATGGATTCTGGTCCCTCAGACCCAAATCCTGCCTGCTTCTGCAGGACTCCGAGCCTTTGGCTANTGGCGCTCACGCCCTCTCCCCAGCCCCTACTCCATGAGGCCCTGGACGGGGCAGAAACCCCCACTGGCCCAGGACAGGAGCCAGAAGGGAACCGTGCTGCGGGAAGCACAGGCTGGCTCTCCCTCACCCCTACAGCACCCCGACCCGTGCATGGGGAGGCCCCAGCGCACGCTGAGCCTCAACGCAGGCACGTGGAGGAGACCAGACTCACCTGGGCTGGACAGTGAGCCGAGAGAGGCAGCAGACAGGTCGGGAGGCAGTCTGGGCTCTCCCCAGGCTGTGCGCTCCTACCTGCAACTCTCCCGGACCTCTGAGAGCTGGGGACCAGCCCAGGACCCTAAGGAAACATGCCAGGGCCCTCTCCTGGCCCCTGACGATCCCAGCCCCAGGAGCCTCTGCTGCCCCAGGGAGCCCCACCGGTGACGGGAGAATCCGGCCCATCTCCTTCCCTCTGAAAGGAGTTTGCTCAGCCTCGTCTGTGCCCGCTCTCCCAGTCACATCACTTCTGACAGCAGCCTGAGAGCAGGAGAACCAATGGCCAAGGCAGGCAGCAGCAGCCTGGGGTGCTGGGGGTGGGAGCCCCGGGGTAAGTGCCTGCCCAGCTGATGGGTCAAGTGCAAGGGTCTTTGGGCAACACGCTGGCCCTCAGCGCTTACTCAACGGAAAAAAAGCCTGAGGCGAATTCAATGATTAGTAGGTTCTAGGTCTGAGAACCTCTAATGCAGTATGGACAAAGGGAGCTGGTTTTGAAGAGTTTGGCTGGGTTTTGTACTGAATAATTTAAGAGTCTCTTAGAGCACTGCCATTTTCCACTAAGGGAGGGAGCAGGTTAAATAACACACGCACACCCCAGAAGTGCTAGAAAGAAAGGAAGGAGCTCCACGGGGCAGGAAGCTGCCGGTGTGCCCCGCACCAAGCATGTACAGGCGCTCACAGATATTTTTTTAATAGATGACGGCAGCCCCTGGAAGGCAGGAGTGACAACAACTGGAGCGCATTTACTGAGATGCGGGCACTTCGCTGAGTTATCGCTAAGCCGGGCCAGCCTCAGGGCCTTTGTACCTGCGGTCCTTTCTGTCAGGAACACTCACTCTCCCACCAGACACTGCCTCCTGCCCTGAACGCGGCGTGCACATCAGTGAGGCCTGAGCCCCGCACAGCTCACCCACCTGCTGCTGCTGCTTTCTAAGGGGATGCACAGACTTTATATTCCTTACTCAGTGGTTTCTTGTCTGCCCCCAGCCCACCAACACACGTTCCAGGAGGACAGGGACTGGTTTTCCTCAAAGTGCCTACAGACAGTGATATTTATCTGCTAAATGAACTGCCAAGCCTTAATTCACCTAATCCTGACATCATGCTAAAAGGAAGTCCCCATAATGTGAACTTCACAGATAACGAGAGAGGGGAGGTGGCCTGCCCGAGGTCACCCACCATCCAGGGCGCTGCGGGGGCTGGACTCAAGCCTGCCCGTCTGACCCCTCTGCTGGGTCTGGCTGCTCCCTCCCACCCACCGCACCGACACCGCAGACAGCGGGATATGTCAGGTATAAAAGCTACTGGACATTCACTTTCAGCACAACCCATTTCTGCACCAAAAAATGTTCTCCGTGATCCCCTTAGTCTCAACAGACATGAAAACCACCCGCATATGCGCACACACCCTTCGTAGGGCCCTGCTGGTATCAGCCCAGCTTCAGGCTCACACGGCCTCCCTCGGCGCCCCACTGAACACACTGGGCGCCTTGTCACCAGCGCCGGGAGCCGGGAAGAGACACTGTCACTTCCTCCTTTTCTAACCGCGTAGCCGGGCAGCCTGGCCTCCATCCTGGGGAAGCAGGAAGCCAGGGGACAGCAGCGATGCTCTCAGGTGGGGCAGGAAACGGCCGGCCTGGCCACGCAGACCCTTGTCCTCAAGGCGGAGGTCAGCGGCTCTGGCCAGGCCCTCAGGAGGCTCACTGGCCCCTGATAGTGAGCCCGACCCAGGCGTGACTCAAGACAGCAGTGACCCCAGGCTGCACAGCACATCCCTGCCGTGGGAGGGTCAGCACACCCTCCCAAAGCACCGTGGGCCTGAATATTTTAACACTCGCCAGAAAAGCAGGCAAAGAGCACTCAAATGATACAAACAGAGCGACTCCGCTCCATAAAAACGGCAAGTTGTCTGTCTGGAAACAGCAGAAGCCTGGGACTAAGCTAAGTGTCCAGTGGCAGGGGATGGTCTCCTGACGCCATTGCAGTGCCCCTCTGCCACGCCGCAGAGAGGAGCAGCTCAGCTGGGACAGGTCTGCACAGAACGACTGACAGAGAGCACACTGCCCAGCCAGAAACGGCAGCACAGGACCCTGTGAAGACGCCCCAAACGCTCAGCAAGGACGCAGGGCCAGCCTGCAAGCAGAACTGGGGACTATAGGGACGCGTCACCTTCCCCATACGCCCTGCCGTGCCATCTGAAGGTACTCGACGTGCACACTAGTGTTCCAGTTTTCAGGGAAAAAAAAGGTGGGGGGAGAGGAATTCTGTATTTAAAAAAAAAAAACAAAAAAACTAGACTGTTCTCCTTGAGGAATTGTTCACAAACTGCTTCCAACAACTTCTCTACCTTCATACATCCCAGATCCACTAAACAGTCCTAAGTCTCCCAAACACACCACTCGTCCCCGGAGACTTTCCTCTGCATTCAGCCCATTTCTAAAGAGCAGTCACCCCCTGCATCCGTCCAGGGTATCACGACACTCTCTCAGGCTAAAGTGGAGAACCCCAAGGGGATCATGGGCCCCCTGTCACGCCCCTGTTGCGTGCTGGCACCTGCCAGGTGCCAACGTGAGCGATCTCCGGTACTCACAGGAGCCCTGGACGTGAAGCAGGCTCATCCCCTCTTCTAGGGGGAAAGCAACGTTCCCAAAGTCACACAGCCAGGAAGTTTACAATCCAGACCCTGAGCAAACCCTTCTGTGCTGCTCCACAGTGGAGACGCCTGAACCGTGAGGCTGCCTTGCTGAATCTCATTTAAGCCTTTCATCTAAGGCGTAACTTGACCACATCTGGAGGTTCATTCCACCAAACTACCAAGTGGGTACCACGCTCGCGGGCCAAGATGAAGCCAGCAATGAGGTACCCTTGGGGAGCTTCAGTTTTTTAGGGTGACTTGGCTGCCAGGGTCCCCCTAAGCCTGGCTGAATTCGGTGCCCCACGAATGCCCTCTCCCACTTCCAGGTGAGTCAGCAGGCACCCCAGTTGGCACCGAGGAGTGGGCACAGAGCCCACGCTGGCTCAATAGCAGAGCCCAGTCGTGAGCGTCAGGTTTGACACCTTCAACCTGGACCGGCGCGATTTTGNTGCCGTGCCATCTGAAGGTACTCGACGTGCACACTAGTGTTCCAGTTTTCAGGGAAAAAAAAGGTGGGGGGAGAGGAATTCTGTATTTAAAAAAAAAAAACAAAAAAACTAGACTGTTCTCCTTGAGGAATTGTTCACAAACTGCTTCCAACAACTTCTCTACCTTCATACATCCCAGATCCACTAAACAGTCCTAAGTCTCCCAAACACACCACTCGTCCCCGGAGACTTTCCTCTGCATTCAGCCCATTTCTAAAGAGCAGTCACCCCCTGCATCCGTCCAGGGTATCACGACACTCTCTCAGGCTAAAGTGGAGAACCCCAAGGGGATCATGGGCCCCCTGTCACGCCCCTGTTGCGTGCTGGCACCTGCCAGGTGCCAACGTGAGCGATCTCCGGTACTCACAGGAGCCCTGGACGTGAAGCAGGCTCATCCCCTCTTCTAGGGGGAAAGCAACGTTCCCAAAGTCACACAGCCAGGAAGTTTACAATCCAGACCCTGAGCAAACCCTTCTGTGCTGCTCCACAGTGGAGACGCCTGAACCGCGAGGCTGCCTTGCTGAATCTCATTTAAGCCTTTCATCTAAGGCGTAACTTGACCACATCTGGAGGTTCATTCCACCAAACTACCAAGTGGGTACCACGCTCGCGGGCCAAGATGAAGCCAGCAATGAGGTACCCTTGGGGAGCTTCAGTTTTTCAGGGTGACTTGGCTGCCAGGGTCCCCCTAAGCCTGGCTGAATTCGGTGCCCCACGAATGCCCTCTCCCACTTCCAGGTGAGTCAGCAGGCACCCCAGTTGGCACCGAGGAGTGGGCACAGAGCCCACGCTGGCTCAATAGCAGAGCCCAGTCGTGAGCGTCAGGTTTGACACCTTCAACCTGGACCGGCGCGATTTTGCCTGTGGCCAGAAAGGGCTCCTCAGATTGCACCAGGCAGTGGCAGCATAAAAACTACTCCCTCCTGAAAACGCACTTACTTATCGCAGCCTGGGGGAGCAGACCACCTGTGCTGTTTACAGAGAATTCAGATTTTCTCCTCCTCTTCTGTCTCCACCCCTCCCCTCCACCCCCCCTCCAATCAGACAAGTTACCTGGGAAACAAATTTGATATACTCCAAAATCTTATGACAAATGGTACTGAAAGAAGAAAAAAGAATTCTCTGTGTTTAGTCATGCCATGAAAAGCATCACACAAATCAAAGGCCGGGACGGGCCCAAGGAGGAGGTACAAGTGACAGGAGTGGAGAAACGAACACACGTGTGCATGCACACGCAGGCAAGTTCCCACGGGACCTGGGACTCACTCAGGAGGACACGGATTTTAACTCCCAAGAGAAACCACCATCTGGACTGGCACTCGACACCCAGTAGGTGCTTAGGAAGTGTGAGTCCAAGTTCAGAAGGTCGGGCCCCGAAGAAAACATCAGGCCAAAGAAATCAACAAAAACTGAAGGGACTCCTCTTTTCCCTTCCGCAGCAAAAAGCCCAGACACATTTCAGTCGAAGCAGCAGAATGGTTGAGAATTTAAAAACAAGTCTCATCGATGAATCAAGGCTTAAGAATAAAGAAGGCCACTGTTAACCTGTGCTCTGACCCCTCTTTGGTCAGACAAGACCACCTCCCCCAATTCTAGACCACCTCCCCCAATTCTGAGATGCCACATGCTAAATGGTTTTTTTTTTTTATTTTTTAAAAAGGTAGAATAAAAGGTTAGCAGCTGATCCACACTTCTCTGGTGCAGAGGAGACAAAGCCCTCTTCCCGCGGACAAACATGCCCAGCAGGTGATCAAATTCAGCCCAGGCAAGACAACAGCAAAATGGATTCTGGTCCCTCAGACCCAAATCCTGCCTGCTTCTGCAGGACTCCGAGCCTTTGGCTACCACCAACGCCGTGGGCAGCAGCCACGAGAGGCCCAGGGAGGCGGGGGACTGGGAAGTCCAGACATGAAACGGCAAGGAGGCGCCGTGTGCAGGCCACAGCCCGGGCAGATGGGCCCTTCCCCTGCAAGGTGCGGCTGTGTGTACCCCGGGAGGGGCAGGCACCGAGCAAGCACCCCCACCCAGCCCCTCAGCAGCCAGCCGGGTCGCTGCTGCCTTTGTGCTTCCCTCTTTGTTTATGAGTCTTCCGGATCCAAAGTCTCCTGCACACAGTGCATCAGGCCTGGCGCTGTCACCGGCCATGTCAGGCACACTGTTGACTCTGTAAGGATTTAATCAGTAACCGGCCCAGCAGATAGGCGCGGGGGCAAGCTCCAACCTGACCCCACCGAAGGCAAAGTTTACAGCCGGGCCAGTGGAGGAGGCTGGCCCCCCCCCCTGTCCAGCCCATCCTCCGCCGCCCCTGGGGGACCCTGGGCTGAGCCCACCTCCCCAGCAGGGAATGGAGAGAGGGCCGTCCACCTGGGGGGTGGGGGGCACCCGGCTGGAGCTGCCGCCAGGTGGGACTGAGAGCCTGGACAACTCCCCCCGGCCTGAGACAGCTGTGGTCCTGGACGCTTGGTCTGTATCTCTGACCACCATCCAGCTAATTGGATCGTGTAGATAGACTACAAAGAGGGTTTGGCCAAAGAGTGTATTTGGTTTGTTTATTGGTTTGAATCCAGATCAATCACTCTGAGTCTCGTGTCTGAAGCCCACACGGTTAACCAGATAATTACCAGATGGTTCTGAAAGGAGCTGTGTAGACGGCTTAATGAAAGGACGATGCACATTTTATGGAAGGCTGTGAATGACACAAAACACTGCCCCACCGGCAGCTTGAGGCTGGGCCGCACGGGGCTTTCCGCTGCCACCGTGAACTACACTCAAGTTCACCTTTGTTTCATTGGGCTAACGTTTCTCAATCGAGGGCTTGGGCCGAGCTCTAAAACGCAGACAGATTACATAATGCTCGGGCCTCAGAGAAACCCCTTGGGCTGCTTTCCTTCCCCGGGGCCTGGACACCAGCACCAGCCAGGTGTCTGGTGATGGAATAAGGTGCCCATCAACCCCACCTCTGCCCTGGAGGCCGCCGCCGTGGCTGGGCCTGCCTCAGCAGCCCCAGTCCGTGCCAACAGGCCCTGGCACACAGAGACTCGTGCACCCCCCTGGAGCCCACCGTGGCCAAAGTTAGGGACAACTCTTCCCCTGCCAGCGGGGCCTGGGGGGAGCCCATGGCACACCGGCCCGGAGTTCCCCCCTACGTGTTTCCCAATGCCAGGGCAAGGCTCTGCTGAGACACATCTGGCCCTCAGCCCCCAGGCCCAGAAAATCATGGCTCTTCTCCGGAGGGGCTGGGCAGGGGAAGGTGACACACAACACAGTTGGGGAAGGTGGTGTGGGGCGGGGGC
>SJYW01021230.1:424401-458972 GCA_006410735.1 Raphicerus campestris | reverse complement strand
AGGGCGGCGTGTTAACATGTGTGGAGTATGTGTGGCTCTTCCAAAACCTAGCCACATCCCCTTTCATGAGCCGAGACATGGTCAAGGGTCTGTCAGGAGAACAGGGGGATGGAATCCAGGGGCTCCAGGAGGGATGGGAAGGAGGCTGAAAGCACAAACTTTGGATTTGGATCCCAGCTGTCCACCTGACTTAGCTGGATGACACTATCCGAACCTCTTAACTTCTCAGAAGCCTCAGGCTCTTCATCTGTGAAACAGAGATCCAATCTGATAGTCACAATCAAGCAAATGAGACAATGCATGTAAAGTGCTCAGAACGAGGTTTAGGAAGCAGTGCCCAGTGCATGGTAGGGAAGCCAGGTTGCTCAACTCCTGGTTCCTTCTTTCTTCAGCCTTACAAAACTGAACTTCATGACAGCCATGAAACTGAAACTGCAGTCTGCCTGGGCCGAAGGGAGAGGAGTGGACGTTTTCTTGTAGCTGATTCAGAGAAACGAGGGGAGGGCAGGCTGCAGCATCAGGGTGCTCGCCGAGACCCCTGCTGCAACAGAAACCAACCAGCTTCAGATAGAGTGGAAATGGCTTAGAAGGAATCAAGGGTGTCTCACAGGACCCCTAAGAGCATAAACGTAGACAGGTCTCAGGAACGGCCAGAAACCAGGGCCCTTCTCTTGGTTCTGGGTGCCTGCTTCTCTCTTCGTCTTCTTACCCTGCATCCAGACTTCCTCTGCCGTGTCACTTCAGCCTGACAGAAGGGGACCCCTCAAGAGATCTGCTGAGATCAACAATCTACGAGCTCTATCTTTTAAATTATGAAAATATGATAACGCATTTACAGGAGACTTGAAAAATTACATATACAATGTTATATATAGTTACTGGGAGTTCTTTCTTTGGTCCAGTTCTAAGGGAAGAATTTAGTTGCTCATGTGGCCCAGATGCCCACCCCAGCCAGTGTCTGAGCTAAGCTGTCCGAACATGGATGCTGGCGCCCACTCCTTAGAGGTGAGGATGGTCAGGTGGGTCATTGTGAGCTGGACAGTCCCCCAAGAAACGTCTTATCCCAAATAATAACCACTTCTTTCATTGTGTTCCCCAACCTTGTGCATTTAACAATAGCAAATACCTACATATGTCTTACTATGTGCCAGCCACTAGTATAAGCACTTTGCCTGTGTTGACTCCTTTAAATTAATCCTCACAAAATTGCAGTGGAGTTTATTGTCTTCATTGTATGGATGAGGAAATTGACAAGTAGGGAGGTTCATTAACTTGCCCAAGGTCACACTTGAACTTGGTCAGTTTAGTACTAGACTCCCTCTCTTAGCCACCCTGCCACGTTGCCTATTTTATTTGTTTTAAATATTTATTTACTTACTCATCTGTCTGCGTCAGGTCTGTAGAGTGCAGAATCTTACAGGACGCAGGATCTTTCGTTACAGCCTGTGAACTCTTCGTTGCGGCATGTGGGATGGGATCTAGTTCCCCGACCAGGGATCAAGCCCAGGCCCTTGGCACTGAGAGCCTGAAGTCTTAGTCTCTGGACCTCCAGGGAAGTCCCTGCCTATTTCATTTCTCTGGGTCACGCTTCAGGGCATGCAAGATCCTAGTTCCTCGACCTGGGCCCTTGGCAGTGAGAGCCTGGACTTCTAACCACTGGACTGCCAGGGAGTTCCCAGCGCTGCCTGTTTTAGCCCCAGTTATGCTTTTCATAATTTTGCTGCTAGCTCATGTTTCTCAAAAAGAGAAAAAAGATGAGGAAGGGGATGAATGCTGCCTCTGACGTCTCACAAAACCTCTTCTAGTCGACTGTGGGAGACACTGGAGCCCTGCCGGCCAGCCTGTCCCATTCTGAACTGGGCGGGGGTGGGGGGCAAGACGGGCTTGCCACTGCCTCCCTGTGCCGTGCTGTGGCGCCACCCTGGCCTGGACCACCCGGGGCAGGACTTACAGCTTCTTTACCTGCGTGCAGCAGGTGTTCAATAAGGCGGCTGTTGCTGAGAAAACGTGTTCCCCACTTCACAAGTTTCAAAGCACTTCCAAAGACAGGCAAAGAGATCAGCTAGCGTACTGTTCTGTGACACCTCGAGGAAGGAGAGTCTTCAGAAAGGACATACACGTCAGAACCCAGCCGGCACGGAACAGCCAGGCCTCAGGAGGAACAGGAGCCAAGGCAGGGTCTGCACAAAGCCTCTGCTCTCCTCCGTCTTTTGTCCTGATCTCTCTGGAGTTCTGTTTCAGTGCCTCATGGGATTCTGGCTGCCTCTGCTGTGTGTCTGGCATTGGGCCCAAAATGGGCAACTCAGTCCAGTCTCCAGAGCTAAGGGGGCACCGCTTCGAGTTTCCCACCACCTCCAGATGTCCAGGGAACGCATCCGGGGGACCTGGCTGGGCTTTACCCAGACGGGCCCCGAGTCTCGGGTTCTAGGCTCCAGACTCAAAGAAGGAAGGTAACCTGCCCCAGAGCTCCCAGAGAGAAGGCCATCAACCCAAGATTCTGGCCCGTCGCCAGCCAAACCCCTGTCCAAGGGTGCTGTCACAGAGCACCGTGAACTGGGCGGGTTGCACAGCAGAGACATCTTCTCTCACAGCTCTGGAGGCTCAGCAGGTCTGCTGTCGTCCGAGGGCCAAGGAGAGTGTCTGTTCTGCACCTGTCTCGCTCCTGAGGGTTTGCTGGCCATCTCTGGCTTGTACACAGGGGCATCTTCCCAAGCTCTGCCTTCAAGTCCAAGGCATCCTCCCTACATGTGCCTGTGCCCCAACTTTCCCTGTTTATTTATACGGACACAGTCTTACTGGATAAGGGGCCCACCCTACTCCAGCATGACCGCATTTCAACTTACGACATCTGCAACAACCCTATTTCTAAATATAGTGACAGTCTTTGTTTGGAGGTACTGGGGGCTAGGACTTGTTTTCTTTCCTTTCTTTCTTCCTTTTTTTGGCCGTGAGTATGGCATGTGGCATCTTAGTTCCCCAATCAGGGATCGAACCCGGGCCCCTGGCAGTGGAAGTACAGAGTCCTAACCACTGGACCATCAGGGAATCCTTCCTTGGCCATTTCTGGAGGGGCACAATTTGACCCATTACAAAGCCCAAAGCGGGCCGCGTTAAGTGCTACTCCGTTCTGCCCTAACCAGCTCTGGCCACGACGCCTCACTCCCGGCTTCTACAGCCCCAGAGGGCATTGCTCATCCTGTTTTCCAACGAATGAGTATGGACACCAGTCTGCCCTCTTGTCCTCAAGCTCACGTGGAGCAGTTCCCAGGGAACTGCCGTGACTCAGGAGGACGCACTGGGGCACCTTGGGTGGGGCATGGCTCAACTCTGGGCAAGGCACTTAGGGAGCCTGTATTCAGGCTCTGTGGTCTGAGCTTCTCCACCATGCGCCAGTGTCATCAGGCAACTTCAGAGGCCCTAGACCTGAATAGCACGAGACCTAGCTCACAATCGATATAATGAATTTCGTTATTCATAATCGAATAATGAATTTCATTAGCATGGCTGACAATGACCCGCACATGCAAGTTGGCTGGTGTGACCTCTGGCCTTGTAGTTTCACAATGGTGGTGGTTGACAGGTGGCTGGGTTGTGGGCCAGGGATTCAGGCAAGCGGTTTATTTCTATATTTATTCACTTTTCTGTTTGGTTTGGCTAAAAATATTCAGCAGGTTCTCCTTGGAGGTGAATTAGCCAAATCTACTCCAAGCATTAACTGCTTTTCAGAAGTCTGGGATCTGGGTTCAGGAAAAGCCGGCTGGGCCCGTTTCTTTACCTTTGACGGGCATCACCAGTCCTTTGTGGAATGCTACCTCAGATCACAGGCCAGGAAGGACAGAGTGAGGAATGGAATCCAGGATGCTATATGCTACAGCCTGAGCTTACTTGGTACTTTGACTTGGTGACTCGCGGTTTTGAGCCTGGACTTGATGTTTCGGTTCAGTTCAGCTCAGTCACTCAGTTATGTCTGACTCTCTGTGACCCCATGAATCGCAGCACACCAGGCTTCCCTGTCCATCACCAACTCCCGGAGTCCACCCAAACACATGTCCATTGAGTCAGTGATGCCATCCAACCATCTCATCCTCTGTCGTCCCCTTCTCCTGCCCTCAATCTTTCCCAGCATCAGGGTCTTTTCCAATGAGTCAGCTGTTCACATCAGGTGGCCAAAGTACTGGAGTTTCAGCTTCAGCATCAGTCCTTCCAATGAACACCCAGGACTGATCAAGAGTCTTCTCCAACACCATAATTCAAAAGCATCAATTCTCCTGCACTCAGCTTTATTTATAGTCCAATTCACATCCATACATGACTACTGGAAAAACCATAGCCTTGACTAGACAGACCTTTGTTGGCGAAGTAATGTCTCTGCTTTTGAATATGCTGTCTAGGTTGGTCATAACTTTCCTTCCAGGGAGTAAGTGTCTTTTAATTTCATGGCTACAATCACCATCTGCAGTGATTTTGGAGCCCCCCAAAATAAAGTCAGCCGCTGTTCCCACTGTATCCCCATCTATTTGCCGTGAAGTGATGGGACCAGATGCCGTGATCTTCATTTTCTGAATGTTGAGCTTTAAGCCAACTTTTTCACTCTCCTCTTTCACTTTCATCAAGGGGCTTTTTAGTTCCTCTTCACTTTCTGCCATAAGGGTGGTGTCAAATGCATATCTGAGGTTATTGATATTTCTCCCAGCAATCTTGAGTCCAGCTTTTCTCATGATGTACTCTGCATAGAAGTTAAATAAGCAGGGTGGCAATATACAGCCTTGACATACTCCTTTTCCTATTTGGAACCAGTCTGTTGTTCCATGTCCAGTTCTAACTGTTACTTCCTGACCTGCATATAGGTTTCTCAAGAGGCAGGTCAAGTGGTCTGGAATTCCCATCTCTTTAAGAATTTTTCACAGTTTACTGTGATCCACACAGTGGACTTGGTGTTTACCGTCTTGAAAGAAAAAGTGCCAAAAGAGTCACCAACACATCCAGATCCCAGCAGTGACCCCCTCCTTCACCCCCAGGGAGCAGTCAGTGAGATGGGATACTGGCCTTGCCTGAGCGAAAAGAAAGCCCTAAGGGGCTTCTGGGTGCATCCCTATTTTGCAGGTGGGGAAAGCTGAGGTTCAGGGAAGGGAGGGAGCCTTGCCCAGGACCGCTCAGGTGATGGGGGAGAATTCCGGCTCGGAGCTCCTGAGCCCTCCTCCCAGAGCTCCCTACCGCCAGTCTCCTGCTTTTCCTCAGCTGCTCATGGAGGATGCCGGGTCCTGCGTATTTCTCATCTGCCTGCCTGGTGTCCGCGCTTGTGGAGTCAGATCCCTGGAGAGGCTCATCTTCCTCTTTCCCATCTGCCCCAGCCCCTCGGAACCAAGCTGTGTGCTCCCTCTCCACCCTAATGATGTGTGCTGTTGCTCCCACGCTCTCCTGAGATTTCTGCAGCTTTTCACCCTCTGCAGCGTTTCCTCTGGCCTCCCTCCTGGTGTCACTGCCCTCAGCCCAGGGGAAGGGGCGATCCAGGCTGCCGGACCCCAGACTCCACCCCCCCCATGGCCTTTCCCTTGAGCCCCTCCGGCTCTGTTTCCCACCTCCACATTCCCTCATTCTGCCATCTTCCACTGCCCAGTGCTGGTGGTCTTTCCTGAGGGCCTAGGGGGTGGGGGCGAGTCCAGCAAATCAAGTGAAGACAGACCCCCTTGTGGCTACAAACCAGGATCTCAGGTTCCTGACTAGGGATGGAACTTGTGCCCCCTGCAGTGGAAGCATGGAGCCCTAACCTGGACCGCTGAAGTCCCTATGCCTAAAATTTTTTTAAAAATCAATTTTTAAAATTACTTAGGGACTTCCCTGGCGGTCCAGTGGTTACGACTCAGCTTCTGCTGTAGGGAGCGTGGCTTCCAGTCTTGGTTGGGGAACAAAGGTCTTGCATTCTGTGTGGTGTGACCAAAAAATTAAGCAAAAAAAAAAAAAATATATATATATATATATATACATATATATATTTAGGTGTGATAATGGTATTGTGGTGATTTTTTTTAAGAGTTTCTTTGTTTGGGATTTGCTTTAAAATAATCAGCAGGAGAAGAGATAGGGAGGCAGAGATGAAACAAAATTGGCAATTTATTGCTAACTCTTCATTCTTGGGTAGTGGCTGCTACTGCTGCTAAGTCGCTTCAGTCGTGTCCAACTCTGTGTGACCCCATAGATGGCAGCCCACCAGGGTCCCCCGTCCCTGGGATTCTCCAGGTAAGAACTCTGGAGTGGGTTGCCATTTCCTTCTCCAATGCATGAAAATGAAAAGTGAAAGGGAAGTCGCTCAGTCGTGCCTGACTCCTGGCGACCCCGTGGACTGCAGCCCACCAGACTCCTCCGTCCATGGGATTCTCCAGGCAAGAGCACTGGAGTAGGGTGCCATTGCCTTCTCTGTTGGGTAGTGGAGTTCATGGCTATTTCTTCTTCTTTGGTGAAGGCTTGAACATTCCCACAATAAAGCATTAAAAAGAAAAAAAATTCTTATTTTGCATCTGCGAAAACCAAACTGAGGTTTAGAGGTGTCAGGATACTTGCTCAAGATCTCCGTGAATTGAGATTAAGGAAAAAAATTCCTAGCTGCCATCCTATCACCTGTTCTTCACACCTTGGTGAATATCCTGCCAGACTTTCTGGGCATATAAAAGGATAGTACGTGACTTAAAATACCTGGATATATACTGCCTGAGTCCATCCTGGGAAACACGAATCATGTCAGCACTGTCCACAGGCATCTCTTTCTGACGTGGAGCTCCGGAAAAGGAACTCACCCCTGTGGAAGGCCTGCTCAGCTAAGCACTCCCGCCTGGGCCATTCAGAGGACACTCATGCTTTATCATCAGTCATGTGACTGTCCCTGTTCCTACCGACAAGAAAACAGGCTCAGAAAGGAGAGGCAGCTTGTGCAAGGTCACAGACCTAATAACTGAGAGGAAATCCATGCTCGTATTTGATGATGTGACTTGGTGAAGGCCTGCCGCCCGCCCCTGCTGCCCGGAGCCTCCCACCGGGCAGAGGACCCTCACTGCCACACAGCGTCTGAGCAGGAGCAATAAAGCCAGACGGACAAAAGAATGCACAAAGAGGTGTGGCTGGGATTTGAACACCCCTCTCCCCTCAGCCAGTCAGCCACTATACAAGGCATCCTTCCCCTAAGAAAGCGGTGGTGAAACACACGTAATGTGCTCCATCTTCACCACCTGTTACATGCACAAAGGTCTGGAGCGTTGTGTTTCCCTCGTGACACAACCATCACCACCATCCATGCACACAACTTTGTAACTTCCCAAATTAAACACTAACTCCCCTCCCCTTCCCACCAGCCCCAGCAGCCACATTCTGCTTTCTGTTTCTATGAATAATCTGATTGCTCCAGGTCCCTCATATCAGGGGATTGTATAGTATTTGTCCTTTGCATTTGGCTTACTTCATTTAGAAGAAATGATCGAGGTTCATCCACGATGTAACGTGTGTCAGAATTTCCTACCTCTTTAAGGCTGAATAATATTACACTGCATGGATAGACCACACTTGGTTCATCCATTTATTTGGGGATAATGGACATTTGGGTTCTTTCCACCTTTTGACTACTGGGAACAATGCTGCTATGAACACAGATGGACACACATCTCTCTGAATCCCTGTTTTTCTTTACAGGTAGATGCCCAGAAGTAGGCTTTCCGGATCATAGGGCAATTCTATTTTTCTAGGCACTTCTCTGACTCAATTTTTATGCCGTACTTTTCACCTAATCAGGCACCCTTCTGTGTTGCCATGTTTTTGTGATTTTGGTGGCGGGTCATGGGTCCCAGCGAAGTAAGGAGGTTCCTGCAGACTTCGTCAGGCTGCCCTCCTCCTGAAGCCTCCTTCCTGGCTCAGCCTGGTCCACCAGAGAAAACTTATCCTTCATGGCTTAGTCTCATGGATTCAGACCAGCTTATCACACCCAAGACTTCCCTGGGTGTCCACTTCCTTACTGACATCATGTGACTCTCCAGGCCATCACAAGTGGAACATCCCCCTCACCAGGGAGGCGGCAACCGTCCCCCCTTATCCTGCTCAGTCCTCTCCCCAGCTGCTTCTAAGTCTCTCAGTCAGTCTGGGTGAGGAACAAGTGTTATTGAAGTAATTGTTGAAGTAATTAAGTAATTACCTCCTCTCCTGGGGGTTACGTCCAACGTTTCAGTGTTTTCAACAAGGCAACAAGAAGATCTTTTTTCTCATGCCGTTGAGTCAGTTCCTTAAGACACATTTCCAGAAGTGGGATAACTCATCACTGGACTGGGGAGTCGGGGAGGAACAAAAGAAAAACTGTGGACTGGGCTCCCAGATCACCCGGCAAGGGAGCCAGAAGGCAGTGCACGTCGGTGAGAGAGAGCGACTGCTGAAGGAGGGTCACTGTTGCTGCCCCAATGAGTAGAAACTCACCTTCCCACTGCAGGTAAGACCTAGAGTGGGCTGAACAGTGGCTCCCAAAAGCCATGTCCACTTAGAACTTGTGGATATGACCTGGCTTCCAAAAAGGTTTTGGCAAACGTACTACAGGCTCTCAGGCGACATCCTTGCAGATGAGGGTGGGCCCTAAATCCACTGACCGTGCTTAGGAGAGAAGGGGAAACTGACACAGACCTGCAGGAGACCACGTGAGATGAAGCAGAAACTGGACTGACCCATCCATACGCCGATGGCTGCCAAGAACCACCAAAGGCCACAGGAAGCTCAGAAAGCGGCCTGGGACAGATTCTCTCTTGCAGCTTCCCGAAGGAATCAACACTTCTGATGCCATGGCTTCAGACTCCTGGCCTCCAGAGCTATGAGAGGAAAACCTGTCATTTCAAGGCACTGAATTTGCAGTCATTTGTTATGGCCACCCCAGGAAACTAGAATCCATCTCTGCAGCCCCTTCCAGCAGGGCACAGCCATTGCTGCAGGCTCCAGCTCAGCTCCTCCTGGGAGCAGGCACGGACGGCCCCACTCTGAGCACTGAGCACTGCAGAGGAAAACCCTGGTGTGCCATGGATGTGGACACCAGGGTTCAGGATGCTGGGGTCCTCAGCACACCAGGGAAACCAGCTGGGATGAGTCCAGCCATCAGCAATCCAACAGGGAAGACAAAATTAGATTTTTTTTTCATCCGTCGCAAATAAAGCCCGATTGACCAAGGCCAGAATGTGAGAAACAAAGCTTGAAAGTATTTAGTAGAAAATATAAAAAGCATTTCCATGACGGTGACATAGGGGGAGATGCGGCGATGTTTGGAGATCATTCTTTTAAAAGGTAAATATGTTAAAATGAGGTCCCTCATCCAATAGGAATAGTATCCTTATTAAAAGGGTGAAATTTGGACACAGAGACAGAAAAGCACAGAAAGTGGCAGGAAGACTCATGGAGAATGCCATGTGCAAGGCCAGGGGCGCCTAAGACCACCAGGAGCTGGGGGAAAGGGCCTGGAGTGGATGCGTGCTGCCAGCCCTCAGGTGGAGCCAACCTTGCTGACGCCTCCACCTGAGACTTCTAGCCTCCAGAGCTGTGACAGAATATATCTCTGTTGTTTAAGCCACCCAACCTGTGATATTTCATTATGGTAGCCCTGGAAAACCAATACAGTTTAGTTCAATTCAGTCGCTCAGTTCTGTCTGAGTCTTTGCAACTCCATGGACTGCAGCATGCCAGGCCTCCTTGTCCATCACCAACTCCCGGAGCTTGCTCACATTCATGTCCATCGAGTTAGTGATGCCATCCAACCATCTTATCCTGTCGTCCCCTTCTCCTCCTGCCTTCAATCTTTCCCGGCATCAGGGTCTCTTCCAATTAGTCAGTTCTTTGCATCAGGTGGCCAAAGTATTGGAGTTTCAGCTTCAGCATCAGTTCTCCCAATGAATATTCAGGACTGATTTCCTTTAGGATAGACTGGTTTGATATCATTTCAGTCCAACAGACTCTCAAGAGTCTTCTCCAAAACCACAATTTGAAAGCGTCAATTCTTCGGCACTCGGCCTTTTTCACGGTCCAGCTCTCACATCTGTACATGACCACTTGGAAAACCATAGCTTTGACTCTACAGACCTTTGTCAGCAAAATAATATCTCTGCTTTTTAATATGTTGTCTAGATTGGTCACAGCTTTTCTTCTAAGGAGCAAGTGTCTTTTAATTTCATGGCTATAGTGACCATATGCAGTGATTTTGGAGCCCCCCAAAATAAAGTCTCTCTCTGTTTCCATTGTTTCCTCATCTATTTGCCATGAAGTGATGGGACTAGATGCCATGATCTTAGTGTTCTGAATGCTGAGTTTTAAGCCAGTTTTTTCATTCTCTTCTTTCACTTTTATCAAGAAGCTCTTTAGTTCTTCTTCGCTTTCTGCCATAAGGGTGGTATCATGTGCATATCTGAGGTTATTGATACTTCTCCCGGCAATCTTGATTCCAGCTGATGCTTCATCAACCCCGGTGTAGCACATGATGTACTCTGCATGTAAGTTAAATAAGCAGGGTGACAACATGCAGCCTTGACATACTCCTTTCCCAATTTGGAACCAGTCCATTGTTTCACGTCCAGTTCTAACTGTTGCTTCTTGACCTGCATACAGATTTCTCAGGAGGCAGGTAAGGTGGTCTGGTTTTCCCATCTCTTGAAGAATTTTCCAGTTTGTTGTGACTCACACAGTCAAAGGTTTTGGCATAGTCAATAAAGCAGAAGTAGATGTTTTTCTGGAACTCTCTTGCTTTTTTGATGATCCAGTGGATGTTGGTAATTTGATCTCTGGTTCCTCTGCCTTTTCTAAATCCAGCTTGAACATCTGGAATTTCTCAGTTCACATACTGTTGAAGCCTGGCTTGGACAATTTTGAGCGTTACTTTGCTAGTGTGTGAGATGAGAGCAATTGTGTGGTAGTTTGAACATTCTTTGGCGTTGCCTTTCTTAGGGATTGGAGTGAAAACTGACCTTTTACAGTCCTGTGGCCACTGCTGAGTTTTCCAAATTGCCACCAACTCAAAAAATGGCTCATTAATTGTGGGACACCCACCCAATGAAATCCTATATGAAATGAAAAGTAGTCAGCACCAACTAGCTGCAGAGTGAAGCGGAAGGCATCACACCATTTACATATAGTCGGGAAATATGCAAAACGCTAGATCTAGTTTTTGCAAGCAAAAATAAACACCAACAGTATGAAAACAGGCATAGGAAGAGAAACTACAGAGAGTGGGGATACATCTCCAGGAGGGAAGAGGAAACCTGGATAGAAAAGGGTTCCCTGAAGATGGGAGCTTCAGTCACATCTGGAGTATTTCTTTACAAGGATTGAGAGAAATCAGGTAAGACTCATGCATTCAGTGAATGCTGAGTGCCCACTAGGTGAGCGGCAGCGGTGGGACCCATGCAGTCTGGGGAAATGCTTCCTGATTCACACCCTTCTCTGGCATCCACCCAACCTTCTCCCCAGCAGACAGCACACAGCACACAAGGTGAGCTTCAGAAGGCGGCTTCTTACCCACATCTGTGAGCGGGCATGCACGCAAACACAGACTTCAAAAGGAACAAAACAACATAGCAATTTATCCATCACGAAACAGAAAAATTCAGATCCATTTTTCACAGGATGATAAGAGGGAAAAAAAGAACAAAAATATACAAGAAAAAAGCTACCAGCAAGACAACAGAAACCCAGTTTTCAGCGGGGGCGGGGGCCGGGGGGAAGGTATGCAAATCCCAAAGCCATAAACCCACAAAGGCCCAGGAGGAAATTCAAACAGGAAACAAATGTATGGAAAATGATTAACCTCAGGAGCAGCCAGAATCCCCACTCCCACCCCCCACCCCTGCACACATGGGGGAGGGGGTTGAGGGGACTCCTGGGGGCTGAGGTGGGTCTGGGGGTTCCTACCCATTGGCTTCACAAATGACAGGGAGCAAAGGACCTTCAGAGAGGCCAGGTGTCTAGAGTGAGAGATGGGGAGCAGGCCCAAGAAGGTGGGGGACACTGGGCCATGTAGGGAAGGCCGGGGGCTCCTCAGAGACTGTCTCAGCACAGATGACTTGTGGGTGTCTCAGCCGCAGCAGAGTAACTGTCACAGAAACAATGAAAGCACCACTTTATTCTATTTCCAGTTTTAAAAAAGGCCCAGTCCTGGGAATATGGGGACCGGGAAAAGCAGAGCTCCTGGGCACATAGGATCTGAACCATCCGTGAATCACACACACAGTGTGTGCCCGTCAACTCTGGGGACCTGCGGGGCCCATGCGTTCAGTCGAATGGTTTCCTACTTACAGCAAGTCTCTGCAGGGCCCTGGCAAGATCCGACTATCACCGGACTGACCAGCCTGTCTGGGTTTGCCTGGGACATGCCTGATTCCAGCACTGAAAGTCTCACATCCCAGGAAAACTGGGACAGTTGGATCACCCTACGCTTTCCAGGTGAGGAAATCTGATCAGAGAGGTGAAGTGGTCAACCCAGGCCCAACTGCCAAGACAGGGTTCAAAGAATCCACAGCAGCACAGAGAGATCAAGGGCAGCCAGATCAGAGCAAATCTGAGGCTCCACAATATGCTCTTTTGGACAAGAGTGGCTAAGGCTCAACACTGGCTCAGGGCTGATGAGGCGGGCAGACCCAGCTGCCACCTGAGTCGGCGTCTAGAGGACTGTCTCCTTGGGAAGCAATTTGGCAACCTGCAGTTTGTGCTGTGAAACTGTTCCTAGCCTTTGACTGAATGATACTATGCTGGGAAATTCATTCTAAGGAAATTATCCCTCTTTTTATTATTATTAAAAAGCTACTGGAAAGAAAATGTTCTCTGCAATATTATCTAGAAGAGAAAATAAACCTGAACAGTCCATAGAGGGTAATGGCTTCGTACATCATGATCCATTTGCCCAGGGACACTGTCGCAGAACCACAGAGCTGTAACATGGAGGGCTGTGCAGCAACATGGAAAACTCGGACAACGTTTGCTGTGTTTTATGAGAGGGAATAAAGATGTGTCTACAACTTGGCAAAATGCTTGACTGAGGATCAGGCTGGAAGGGAATATGCAGAGTGATGGGTGTGGTGGGGATAAGGGAAGGTTTTTAAAAATTAAAGCTAGTTTTTAATCCCTTGTATCATCTTTTCAAAAGCAAGAAGGACGCAGTTTTCCACACGGATAGGTGCATATGACTGCTTAGAAACATCACCGAGGTGGTCTTTATGGCACGGGTGGAACTAGCAAAATGGTAGGAGACAACCTGACTATCCATCAAGAGGGCAACAGTCAAATAAAAACCCTTACATCCATACAGTGGGCTTCAAATAGCTGTTTAAAAGAAGGAGGTAGCTGTAGTTATAAGACCATCATTCAGATGCACTGTGTAAGAAAGGCCAGATGAAGACATGTGTAGAGAATGTGACTATTTGTGTCGAAATGACACACACACATACAGATATCTCTCTATTCTTGCACACACAGAGACTGTTTCAGGAAGGAACTCAGTGGAGGGCTATGGGGCCTGGATGACAAGGGTGGGAGAAATGGTGTCCCGCCCCCGAGGTACTCACAGCACCATTCTTCTTCTCACAGCCCCAAATTACAACCTAAACGTCTGTCAAGAGCAGAGTAGAAAAAAATCAACTGTAGTGCATTAATACAAGAGAACATACTCAGGAATACAAACAAACTAGTGATCCATCAAAATGGGCGAGTCTCACAAACAGTATGATTGTTGAGTGAAAGCCAAGCTGGACACACATAAGACACCCAGTGTAGTAATTCCATTTACCTGAAGTTCAAGAACAGGCAAAAATGACCTGTGGAGGTAAAGGCAAGAATAGCAATTACCTTGGAGGGTGATGACTTGCAGGGGGGCTGGGGGGGGGCTTCGGGTAGAGTTCTACACGTTGATCTCAAGGGTAGTTTCTCAGAGTGAACATGTGTAAAAAGTCACGGAGCTGTACCCTTAAGAGTTGTTCGTTTTATAGAATATAAATTAAACTTTCACTTAAAAAGAATTAAAAGCAAAGATTAAAAATTATGAGGGAACAAGAGATCCCATATAAAGAGCTAGACACCTCATTTTAAAGTGCTTTGATGAGGAGTAACCAAAAAAGATCTGTGTACAGCACAAAAAGTCAGTACAACAAACTCCCAGGAACTTTCCAGAAGCACATGGGGTTTTGGCAGTGGCATGCCCACCTTCTACAGCAGGTCACTCACCAGGAGCTGGTGGCCAGCCAGCCTGTGTGCCTCCCAGCTGGGGGCCTGTGTCCTCCATGCCTGCCATGGGTCCTTGGTACTGGGGCTGACCTTGAATTGCCTTGCCTCCACGGCAGTGAGAAGGACAGCAACCTCTCTATGGNCATCAAGAGGGCAACAGTCAAATAAAAACCCTTACATCCATACAGTGGGCTTCAAATAGCTGTTTAAAAGAAGGAGGTAGCTGTAGTTATAAGACCATCATTCAGATGCACTGTGTAAGAAAGGCCAGATGAAGACATGTGTAGAGAATGTGACTATTTGTGTCGAAATGACACACACACATACAGATATCTCTCTATTCTTGCACACACAGAGACTGTTTCAGGAAGGAACTCAGTGGAGGGCTATGGGGCCTGGATGACAAGGGTGGGAGAAATGGTGTCCCGCCCCCGAGGTACTCACAGCACCATTCTTCTTCTCACAGCCCCAAATTACAACCTAAACGTCTGTCAAGAGCAGAGTAGAAAAAAATCAACTGTAGTGCATTAATACAATAGAACATACTCAGGAATACAAACAAACTAGTGATCCATCAAAATGGGCGAGTCTCACAAACAGTATGATTGTTGAGTGAAAGCCAAGCTGGACACACATAAGACACCCAGTGTAGTAATTCCATTTACCTGAAGTTCAAGAACAGGCAAAAATGACCTGTGGAGGTAAAGGCAAGAATAGCAATTACCTTGGAGGGTGATGACTTGCAGGGGGGCTGGGGGGGGGCTTCGGGTAGAGTTCTACACGTTGATCTCAAGGGTAGTTTCTCAGAGTGAACATGTGTAAAAAGTCATGGAGCTGTACCCTTAAGAGTTGTTCGTTTTATAGAATATAAATTAAACTTTCACTTAAAAAGAATTAAAAGCAAAGATTAAAAATTATGAGGGAACAAGAGATCCCATATAAAGAGCTAGACACCTCATTTTAAAGTGCTTTGATGAGGAGTAACCAAAAAAGATCTGTGTACAGCACAAAAAGTCAGTACAACAAACTCCCAGGAACTTTCCAGAAGCACATGGGGTTTTGGCAGTGGCATGCCCACCTTCTACAGCAGGTCACTCACCAGGAGCTGGTGGCCAGCCAGCCTGTGTGCCTCCCAGCTGGGGGCCTGTGTCCTCCATGCCTGCCATGGGTCCTTGGTACTGGGGCTGACCTTGAATTGCCTTGCCTCCACGGCAGTGAGAAGGACAGCAACCTCTCTATGGGCACAGGAGCCCCGCGGGAGTAGCCAGCCTGGTGGACAGAGCAGGCACCACCTGGTCAGTCACAGGGCCGCCATGCAGGAGTGGGTGGGGTCCAGGACACTGCAGGGTGGTCAGAGTTAAGGTTTGAAGGAAGAACAGGGATGTGCCAGGCATGAAAGGAAGGGTTAGGGAAGGGTTTTCCCAGGCAAAGGGGGCCACATGTGCAAAGGCATGGAGTATGGAAAAAACAAGAGAGATGCAGACGCCCAAAGCAACCCACAAACTCAGTACAATCCCTATCAAACTGCCAAGCGCATTTTCCACAGAATCAGAACAAACAGTTTTTAAATTTGTTGTTGTTGTTCAGTCGCTCAGACGTGTCTAACTCTGCAACCCCATGGACTGTAGCACATCATCTCCAGAAGTCTGCCCAAGTTCATGTCCATTGCATCGATGGAAACACAGAAGACCCAGAATAGCCAAACCAAATCCTGAGAAAGAAAAATGGAGCTGGAGGAACCAGGCTTCCTAACTTCAGATTATACTACAAAGCTAGTCATCAAAACAGCATAGTACTGTTTGGATCCACTTCCTAGAGTAATAAAAATAAAAACGAAAATAAACAAGTGGGACTTAGTTAAACTTAAAAGTATTTGCACAGCAAAGGTAACCATAGATAAAAGACAATCTATAGAATGGGAGAAAATATTCGCAGACAAAAGAACCAACAGGGATTAACCTCCAAAATACACAAGAGCTCAGGCAGCTCGAGATCAAGAAAACAAACAACCCAATCAAATTATGGGCAGAAGATCTGAACAGACATTTTTCCAAAGGAGACACACAGATGGTCAAAAAGCACATGAAGAGATGCTCAACATCACCCATTATTAGAGAAATGCAAATCAAAATTATAATGAGGTATCACCTTACCTAGGTCAGAATGTACATCATCAAAAAATCTACAAATAATAAATACTGGAGAGGGTGTGAAGAAAAGGAAACCCTCCTACACTGTTGGAGGGAATGTAAATTGGTACAGCCATTGAGGAGAACAGTATGGAGGTTCCTTCCTAAAAACAGAACTGCCCTATGATCTTGCAATCCTACTCCTGGGTATATATTCAGAGAAAACCTTACCCCTATGTTCAGAGAAGCACTATTCATAATAGCCAAGACATGGAAACAACCTCAATGTCCATCAACAGAGGAATGGATAAAGATGTGGTACATATGCACAATGGAACACTTCTCAGCCATAATAAAGAGTGAAGCGATGTCATCTGCAGCGACATGGATGGACTTAGAGATTATCACACTGAGTGAAGTGAGGTCAGCTAGAGAAAGACAGGTATCTTATGATATCATTTATGTGTGGAATCTAAAGGAAAAAATGATACAAAGAACTCATCCAAAAAACAGATACAGACTCACAGACTTCAAAAACAAACTTACACTTACCAAAGGGGAAATGTGAGTGGGGGCATAAATTAGGAGTTTGAAATTAACCTACACACACTGTCATAAACAAAATAGATAACGAACAAAGACTTACTGCACAGCACAGGGAACTTTACTCAATATTCTCTAATAACTTATAAGGGAAAAGAATCTGAAAAAGAATGATATATGCATATGTATAACCAAATAATTTAGCTGTACACTTGAAAATCACACACACTGTAAATCAACTATAATATAAAATAATAATATATAATAAACAAATTATATAATAAATAAATATAAATAATAATATAAAATCATTAATATACAATATATTTATATTTTATAAAATATATTTTATAAAATAAAAATTAAGTTTTAAAAGATACAGAATATTCAGGGAGCTGCTGCCATGGCTGGGTGAATGGGATGGTTGTGGGAGTTATCAAGGTTCTCAAAGTCTGATGGGTGGTGCCTTAGGGCAGGAAAGGGTACTGCCCTAGCCTAGTGGCATCAAGGTGAGCTTCCTGGAAGAAGAGTAGATGTTCCCTCCATGAGAAGGAGGAAAAAACAACGTAAGCCAAGACCTGGGAGGGGATGGCTTAACCCCCTAGCCCATCGTGCTCCTGGGGGCAGACTTGCCCCTGCCTCTGTGGGACGTGTCCTCAGAAAGTGCGTGAGGGGGCCGCTGGCACTTGGCAGCGGCAGTGGGTGGGGAGGCTAGATGTCCTGCGATGTCCTGCAGCCTCCACGACAGAGATGAGCCCATGCACCCCATGACAGTCCAAAGTCTCATTGGGCACTATGTAGGCGAAAACCTGGCTTGAAATTATCTGCATCTAGAATCTAACTTCACCTAACATGTAAATGCAAATTTTCTTTTCCTGTCCCATTTTAATAGTCACTGAATTTTCCAGGAGTGCAACCACTGTGTCAATCGTGGGAAGGCTGTTCTTTGTTTCATTTGGACGGTAACCAAGAGCTGGTCACCATTTCGGAAAACCGCGTCACCAACGGCCTCGCCCACAGGGCACACCTGTGGGCCGTCTGCACTTGTGGCTGTTGCCTTCCTGGTGGTCCTGGAACAGGACAAGATTCTGATTCTCTTCCTGTGATTTTATGACAAGCTACCTTCCTTTTTAATTCTCCTCCTTTGTATTATAGTGAGGGAATTGTATTGCTGTTTTGGAAATCCCAGGTATAGGTGAATTACATACCTGTGAATTCAACTTCAGGAAATAGAGGCACATTACAAAATAAAAAGCTTTACAAAAGAAGCATCCGGTCTGAATGTTTGCGAGCTCCTGAGTCAGGAGGAGACAGATGGGGAACTGGTTTTGTGATGGTGTCATCCAGGCTGAGTGGAGGGACTAGCCCGCCTGGGGCACCCACCATGGAGCATGCAGATCTCAGGAGTGAGTCAGTGATGTGGGAATGAGTCAGGATGGGGGCTCAGAACCTCATACCATCCTCTCCAAACAGTGCGCTCAGGTGGAGGTTTCAAAAGGACCTCTGCCTGGTGCTGACCCATCTGTGTTCTCATATGACCTAGGCAAGGACTGTGGTTCTGAGCACTGCCCCAGTTTGGAGAGGCAAGGCAGAGGCTCCCTATGGCAAACAAGACTTTGAGACTAAATCCACTTGAGGTACAGTCAGCCTTTAAGGAGGGTGAATGACACACCAATGAGGGCAGGAAATATCAAATGAGACATCTCCAGATCAGCTGGCAGGTCACTTCAGAGGACAGCATCTAAAACCGCTGGGTTCACCAGGAGAGAGAGGGAAGGCCTTTAATATTCATTAAAAACGCAGTTTCTTTTGGGAAAGTGTGCAAATATTTAAAAACTATCAAGTGTCAAATTTCCAACCTGCCTTGGACCCCCATGGATGGACCCTGGCTGTCCCTTACACGGATGAGGCTGGAGCCCAGGCACTGGCCAGATGACCAAAGGCCTCATAAATCATGTCAACAAGTTGAAACTTAACCCCAAATTTAATGGGGAGCCTTTGGTGGATACTGAGCAGGGAACAACACGACTAGATTTGCATTTTAGGAAAGTCAGTTTGGCCACAGGGTAGGTGGTGGGTGGGAGGGTTCAAGACTAGGTTGGGAGTCTGGCAGAGGGAGATTGTTTGGAGGGCAGGAGACAACAGTGGGGGCCATGTAGACAGGAGATGAGGTGGATTAAGTACTCTGGAGAGTGTGGGGTAGAAAGGTGGCTTGAATTGTTCAGAAGGGAGATGACAGCGGCAGTGGGCACGTGCAGCCCTTTTGTAGCCCATGCTTGAGCCAGGTATTGCTCATCCATCCTCCCAGCACACCTCTATGGCAGGTCTATTAGGATTATCTCTGTCATTTTTACAGACAAGGGAACTGATATACAGACAGCTTAAGCCTTTGTGGTGGTCACCTGTGTGGGATCCCCCCCTCAGTGACCCTACTCCCAGATTCCAGGACTCTTTCAGAAGCAGCAAGGCCAGGTCTCATGACTGACTTGTGCTAAGGATGGCTGCTGTCTGCTTGGGTGGACTGATCAGGGCGGGGTGGGGAGGTGGTGGAGAGGGCGCTGCCCAACCTCATTCAGGAACAAAGAATGCAGGATATTCTGTCCAGCCCGTACCCCCTAACTCAAACCTGCTCACACTGGGAAGGCCACCCTGCAGAGTTGCCTCCTTGAGAAGTGGGTGGAAGCGTGTTCTTGGAGGGCAGCTGAGCTGGGAGGGTGCAGCCAAGAGCTTCTTGTCTGTAGACACAGCTCCCCCACACAGATGAAGGACTAGACCCTCCTCCCACCACCCCGAAGGTCATGGGCAGCTCTGACCGGGGCCAGAGAGGGTGCAGAACTCCCCTGCCTTCCTGCTTCTCCATCGTCACCAGCGAGTCACCTTAGCTTCGTCCACAGTCTGGAGGTCCTTCTGTAGAAGGCCTGCCACACCCAGTTCGAGGCTAAAACCCAGAACCTCCCCGCCCCCACGCCTTCCTGGGCAACCCGCAAGAGCAGAGCCGTCGGCCTGCGGGTTTGGGGCGCCCTCTGCTGGTCGTTTCCCATCGTCCGCCGTGTGAGGCCGGACCCGCCTGTGCATTGGGTATTAGGGTGTTTGTGGCAGCGCGGATGCCACGCACGTGGAGAGGGGATCTCCTTGCTCCTCAAGTCGGGAAGGGGAGCCAGTCACAGGGGGGAGATGGCTGATCCCCAGCCGAGCAGGGCATAAGGGCCTGCTTTTCATTTCAATTTTTGTGGCCCCATCAATGGCGGTCTGCCAGGCTGGGACCCTTCCGGACTCCACGCTTCTCACAGGAAGTCTTTGATCACATCTCTCCTTTCGGATTCACAGTAGCCCACGATAATCACGGTGTTAAAATTATTTTAATGAGGGGCTGCCCTGGTGGCTCAGTGGTAAAGAATCCACCTGCCATTGCAAGAGGCACAGGTTCGATCGCGGGCCCAGGAAAATCCCATACGCCTTGGAGAAACTAAGCCCGTGCGCCGCAACTACTGAGCCTGTGCGCAGGAGCCCAGGCTCCACAGGGTATAACATTTTCATACGTAAAACTCCAAGTCACATACTGAGAAGCAGCGCCCTGCCACTAGAAAGCAGTCCCCGCTCTCTGCAGCTGGAGAAAAGCAACAAAGACCTAGGCTAGCACAGCCAAAAATAAAATAAATTCTAAAAATTGCTTTAATGAATATCACTGCTACTCTTTATTTCAGTGGGCATTATTTACTGGCTACTGGATTCACAATAGCCCATGATAACAGTATTAAAATTATTTTAGTGGATATATTATCCCTACTTATTAAATATTATTTGAATGGATACACCAATTCTTAGTTATGGATATTTTATTCAATATTGTTGGATTTGGAAATTTACTGATATAACTTACTGTTCATCAGATATTATATATTGGATTTGCAGTAGCTCAAGATATCACAGCACTAAACTCACTTTAACGGCTAGAGCCATGCCTCTTATCTATTGCATATTATTTGAAAGTATCATAGACCCACTACTGCTAATAGCCACCACTCAATGAGAGGCCATGATAAGCCCATGAGGCTTCACCTAGATGGGAATTTGAACTGCACTTCTGTTATCAAGCCCCCTTTTCTGAGGAGAAAACTGTGGCCCTCAAAGATTAAGTCCCACGCCCAGGTCCAGTGGTTGCGAGGAAGCCTGCCGATGCAGCGGACAGAGGTGCGATCCCTGGTCCAGAGCTCCCACGTGTCCGGGGCAGCTGAGTCCCGCGAGCCGCAGTCACAGAGATCCCGCCCCACAAGCGGAGGCGCGGCCAGAGCGCAGCCCCACTCGCGGCCACGAGACAAAGGGCGCAGAGCAACGAAGACTCAGTGCGGCCGCAGAGAAATAAAATGAAGAGGCAAATGATGAAAAACAAAAAGCCCCATGCCTAAGCCACGGCCGGCGCTCCCCCACCTGCACCTTGGCGCCCCCACACTTGGCCCAGGGATCAATCCATCTGGGCTTTAATCCTGTGCCTGCTACTCTCAGCACCAGGCACTCCTGCCTCAGTNGCTCCACAGGGTATAACATTTTCATACGTAAAACTCCAAGTCACATACTGAGAAGCAGCGCCCTGCCACTAGAAAGCAGTCCCCGCTCTCTGCAGCTGGAGAAAAGCAACAAAGACCTAGGCTAGCACAGCCAAAAATAAAATAAATTCTAAAAATTGCTTTAATGAATATCACTGCTACTCTTTATTTCAGTGGGCATTATTTACTGGCTACTGGATTCACAATAGCCCATGATAACAGTATTAAAATTATTTTAGTGGATATATTATCCCTACTTATTAAATATTATTTGAATGGATACACCAATTCTTAGTTATGGATATTTTATTCAATATTGTTGGATTTGGAAATTTACTGATATAACTTACTGTTCATCAGATATTATATATTGGATTTGCAGTAGCTCAAGATATCACAGCACTAAACTCACTTTAACGGCTAGAGCCATGCCTCTTATCTATTGCATATTATTTGAAAGTATCATAGACCCACTACTGCTAATAGCCACCACTCAATGAGAGGCCATGATAAGCCCATGAGGCTTCACCTAGATGGGAATTTGAACTGCACTTCTGTTATCAAGCCCCCTTTTCTGAGGAGAAAACTGTGGCCCTCAAAGATTAAGTCCCACGCCCAGGTCCAGTGGTTGCGAGGAAGCCTGCCGATGCAGCGGACAGAGGTGCGATCCCTGGTCCAGAGCTCCCACGTGTCCGGGGCAGCTGAGTCCCGCGAGCCGCAGTCACAGAGATCCCGCCCCACAAGCGGAGGCGCGGCCAGAGCGCAGCCCCACTCGCGGCCACGAGACAAAGGCCGCAGAGCAACGAAGACTCAGTGCGGCCGCAGAGAAATAAAATGAAGAGGCAAATGATGAAAAACAAAAAGCCCCATGCCTAAGCCACGGCCGGCGCTCCCCCACCTGCACCTTGGCGCCCCCACACTTGGCCCAGGGATCAATCCATCTGGGCTTTAATCCTGTGCCTGCTACTCTCAGCACCAGGCACTCCTGCCTCAGTTGAAGTGAAGTCGCTCAGTCGTGTCCAACTCTGCGACCCCATGGACTGTGGTCTACCAGGCTCCTTAGTCCACGGAATTTTCCAGGCAAGAGTACTGGAGTGGGTTGCCATTTCCTTCTCCAGGGAATCTTCCCAACCCAGGGATCGAATCAGGGTCTCCTGCACTGCAGGCAGAGGCTTAACCGTCTGAGCCACCAGGGAAGCCTCAGTTTCCTCATCTGTGAAACAGGGATAATGACTGTAGTATCTACCTCCACAGGTCACATGAAGAGTAAATCAGTTAACATTTTCATATGTAAAACTCTATTATAAAGAGTCTGATGCAAGATAAAAAAGCTCAACAGACATGGGCTTTTAATCACTGATGTAGTTGCTCTTGGCCTTGGCTGCAAATCAACCTGGGAGCTTTAGAAAAATGCCAAAGTATGGGTTCCACCCCAGAGATTCTGATTTAATTGGTCTCAGGTGGAGGCCAAGTGCAGGTGTTTGTCAGCGCTCCCCAGTGATGCCAATGCTCAGGCAAAGGTGAGATGTATCAGGACAGTCTCCACAGCACAGCCGGCGTCCCAGGCACCCGGGGCAGTGGGTGGCGCCCAGCAGGTGTCAGGAAGTGCTGGAGGGCTGCTCAGATGCCTTGTGGGTCTATGTCACTAGGAGTTTGGATCTTATCTCCCATCAGTTAGGAGGGAGGTCACCCACTCAGACAAGAGGTCATCAGCTCTGAAATAAAGACAAGCTTTGTCCTGTCTTGAGAGTCCCTAACCCAAACATGAAGTCATCTCGGCCCTGCCTCTGCCGAGGGCAGTGTGAGCTCTGTCCGGACTGAGTCCCCGGAATTTCTGAGAAGGGACCCGCCCCTAAGCCACATGTTGCTGGCCTCTGGCTTCCCTGGGTTGTGCCAGGAGAAATTCAGGTCCAGCAAGGATGAGGGGCAGGCAGAGGCTGCAAAACTCCAGCCAGGGGCTCAGGTCCCAGCCACACCCCCACTCCCCCTACGCCCAAATACCTCTCCTGCAGAGGAGGTTGATACATGTTGGCCTCCTTTAGACCATTTTACAAATGACTACAACTCTCTAGTCTTTCATTTCTTTGTCTGAAAACATTTTGTAGGTTTCAGTGAGGATTCAAATGACTGAAGACACAGAGCAGGGCTTCACTGAGTGGTGGTTACATTAAATAGTCACAGGCTGTTGGGTCGNCAAATCAACCTGGGAGCTTTAGAAAAATGCCAAAGTATGGGTTCCACCCCAGAGATTCTGATTTAATTGGTCTCAGGTGGAGGCCAAGTGCAGGTGTTTGTCAGCGCTCCCCAGTGATGCCAATGCTCAGGCAAAGGTGAGATGTATCAGGACAGTCTCCACAGCACAGCCGGCGTCCCAGGCACCCGGGGCAGTGGGTGGCGCCCAGCAGGTGTCAGGAAGTGCTGGAGGGCTGCTCAGATGCCTTGTGGGTCTATGTCACTAGGAGTTTGGATCTTATCTCCCATCAGTTAGGAGGGAGGTCACCCACTCAGACAAGAGGTCATCAGCTCTGAAATAAAGACAAGCTTTGTCCTGTCTTGAGAGTCCCTAACCCAAACATGAAGTCATCTCGGCCCTGCCTCTGCCGAGGGCAGTGTGAGCTCTGTCCCGACTGAGTCCCCGGAATTTCTGAGAAGGGACCCGCCCCTAAGCCACATGTTGCTGGCCTCTGGCTTCCCTGGGTTGTGCCAGGAGAAATTCAGGTCCAGCAAGGATGAGGGGCAGGCAGAGGCTGCAAAACTCCAGCCAGGGGCTCAGGTCCCAGCCACACCCCCACTCCCCCTACGCCCAAATACCTCTCCTGCAGAGGAGGTTGATACATGTTGGCCTCCTTTAGACCATTTTACAAATGACTACAACTCTCTAGTCTTTCATTTCTTTGTCTGAAAACATTTTGTAGGTTTCAGTGAGGATTCAAATGACTGAAGACACAGAGCAGGGCTTCACTGAGTGGTGGTTACATTAAATAGTCACAGGCTGTTGGGTCGGGGGTGGCCTGGAAGTGGCCAGAGTGACCTCCTGGAGGGCGGACTGTGGTCGAGTCACCTGATGAGGGGCAGCTGGCTGTGCTGAGCTGGGAGAGGGCTGTGCGGATTACAGACCCAGCTCTGGCCCTGAGAGGGGAGGCCAGAGGCTGGCAAACAGCAGAGAAAGTGAACCTGGCACCCAACCTCCGCTGCCTAAAACGTTCCTAACTGGGACCTGACTGCGGACAGAGAACATACTCAGGGACCAGCATGGGTTCTGATTGCAGCTCTGGAGCTGAGCATCCTCATCTCTGCTCTTCTGGCCCCAGCTGCAGACCCCAAGCTTGGGAAGCAAGTCAGAAAATGCTCCCCAACCCCAAGACAATGTTTCCCCAAAGATGTTAAGGGACTCACACTTCCTGAGTTCCTCTAGGCATGGAGCAATAGCCCTCATAGGCAGTAGGCACAGCTCAGGGAAGTCTTCCAGCAGCCTTTCAGGGAGATCCCTGCCTCTGTTCCTATTTAAAGTCAATCATGGCTCAGAAGGGTTAAATGCTCCAGAATCCACACCTAAATTCGCTCAAGTGTGAAGCCATACCATTTCTACTCTGCATGCCAGAATTGGATGTGGCTGAAATATCAGCCAGGAGTCTAAGGGACCTCCGTACATTTCCTGGTTAAAATTATATGATGGAAGATAAACCCCAAGTCTACGGTGCTATGAGTTCCCTACTGGGGGAACAGGTCACTTTCATCTCCAGCTTGTTTTGTGACAAGAGGTTGGCATCACAAATCTTTGTTGACTTAAAACATTCATTTCTTCATTCCTTGAGCAAACATTTGTTGAGTACCTCCTGGGCATGACATGAAGCACTAGGGACCCCATAGGGAACAAAACAGACAAGGTCCATGGGCTGATGGAGCCGGGGTTACAGCGTGTGTGTGGGGAGCTGGATGAGCAAAGATGGGAGACAAAAGGGTAAATAAACATCTATGATGAAAGACTCTAATAATGGCCATGTATCAGTTACCTGTTGCTGGCTTCCCAAGGGGCACAGTGGTAAAAAATCTGCCTGCCAATGCAGGAGAAGCAACAGAAGTGGGTTCGATCCCTGGGTTGGGAAGATCCCCTGGAGGAGGAAAGGACAACCAACTCTAGTATTCTTGCCTGGGAAATCCCATGGACAGAGGAGTCTGGTGGGCTGCGGTCCACGGGGTCGCAGAGTTGGACATGACTGAGCGTGCACACACAGCACCCATGCCTAACAAACACTCCTATTCATATGATGCAAAGGACCATCATCTACTTCCTCCTCATTCTGCAATTCAGGCCGGGGCCAGCTGGGCAGTTCTTTTGCTGGTCTCTCCTGAGGTCATTTGTGGCCGCAGGTGTCACTGTGTGGCTTGACCGGAACTAGAGAGTTTCAGCTGGCCTCACGATTGTCTTCTCTCTCCACGCGGTCTCTTAGTATCCAACAGTCTAGCCTGAGGGCTTCCTTACAGGGTGGCCAGAGGGTTTCAAGAGGCAAAGATAGAGCCGTAAAGCCATTTGGGGTGGAAACAGTGCAGTGTCATTTCTGCCTCCTTTTGGCAGAGTGAGTCTCTAGACCAGCCTAGATTCAGGAGATGGGAAAGTTAACTCCCTCCCTCTTTTTTGTGGGAGCAGCTGCAAAATGATATGGCCACGTTTTTCAATCTATTCCAGGCTAGGAGAGATATAAACCAGGTGATGAAATAGGGCAAAAGTCAGAAATCAGGCCCACAACTTGCTTGGTCTCCACAGTGTTATAGTCTGGCCTCCATCAGATGGGGTGCCAAAGTTCTCACCTCTCCTTATTGATTTCTTTCTTTAAATACTTACTTATTTTGCTATGTCAGGTTCCAGCTCTGCGGGATCTTTTTTTTTTTTTTTAGTTGCAGCATGCCAATTCTTAGCTGAGGCATGTGGAATCTAGTTCCCCGGCCAGGAAGTGAACCCAGGCCCCCTACATTGGAAGCTCAGTCTTTCCCATTAGATCACCACAGAAGTCCCTCCTTATTGATTTCTAACCTGAGGTCAAGCATCTGTGGCTGCTTAGGGCCCTTGAGCTACTGTGGTTCTGACAGTAGGGCTGGGCTAAGAAGGAAAGTGCAACATTGCTCCTACCTGTGGAAAAATGATACACTTTCTGAGACTATGGCACTGAGAAGAGCCCAGGCTTGGTTATTTGTAATGTGTATGTTATTTGTTATTTGCAGAGAATCAGCAGTTGGTTCTCTACACTTCTGCTTCATTTTAGCTCTTAGACCCTTTTAGCATCTTTCACCCTTTCTGAAAGTGTCGGAGGAGAGAAGCAGAAAAGTTCTCCATAAAGATGAGCCGCTGATGCTGCACCTGAAGGATGACAAGCCAGGATGAGTGAAGGGAGGGGGCACAGCAGGTGCCAATGCCCTGTGGTCACAGAGGGCCCCTGGGGCTGAAGGGTGAGGCGTCAGGGGACACAGAATGAAGCTGTAGCAGTGGGCAGGGGCCCCTTGCAGTGGCTCAGAGGCCATGGCATGGTCAGGCCTCATTCTCAAGGCAGTGGAACATCAGCAATGGGCTTTTCAGCTGGGGAGTAACATGGTGGGATTCCCAAAGGCTGAGAAAGCATATCGTGGAAGGGGCGGGCTGCAATTTGGGGGTGGGTTTTTATAGAAGTTGAGAGGGATTACTGGCAGAGGGCACTGCTGAAGACAAGAAGGTCTGTCTAGACTCTCGTCTGTCTGAAGGAAGCCTGGGTAAACAGAGAGACCAACAGTGACTCGGGTGGCCCAGGGCCTGCTGCTGTAGCCTGTACAGGACAGGAAGTTGGAATGGCTCAGACCTCGAGGCATAGGACTGGCCAGCTCTGGTCAATGAAAGCCTTGGTAGTGTCCAGTTAACTGGAAGCAGATGCCTCATTTATGCAAATGCAAGATCTATGCATCATCATCGAGGCAGATGTAAGAAGGACGTCTGGGAGATGGGTTGGTCGCAGCTCTGGCTGATCATTAGACTCACCTGGGTCCTGTGGCTGGGCCCCTCCACCACTAATCAAGGTGGAACTTCTGGAGGGTGGGGCTGAATGAGTTTCTTAGGGTGGCCGTAACAAGTCACCACATGCCAAATGGCTTCAAACAACACACATTTATTGCCTCGCAGTTCTGGCTGTCAGCAGTGGTCTTACTGGGCTAACGTTGAGCTGTAACAGGACTGTCCTCCTGGGGGCTCCGGGGCAGGATGTTTCTCCTTTGAGCTTCTAGAGGCTGGCCACAGTCCTTGGCCTGGGGCCCTGAGTCACTCCAGCCTCTGCTTCTGTTGTTACTTCTTCTCTGTGGCCCTCCAGCCTCCCTGTCGTAAGAACTCTGGCTGTGACAGGGCCCTCCGGGACCATCCACAATCATCTCCCATCTCAGATCGGTAGCTCAGGTCACATGTGCCACGTTCCTTTTGCCAGGTCAGGTCACAGATTCACTGGTTTGGGGATTAGGACATCGATACACCTGGGGGCCCAGGAAGCATCGTTCCATTGGCTACAGGAGTTAAGGTATCTCAGAGATTCAGAGAAGGGAATGGCACCCCACTCCAGCACTCTTGCCTGGAAAATCCCATGGACGGAGGAGCCTGGTAGGCTACAGTCTATGGGGTCGCAAAGAGTCAGACATGACTGATCGACTTCACTTTCACTTTTCACTTTCATGCACTGGAGAAGGAAATGGCAACCCACTCCAGTGTTCTTGCCTGGAGAATCCCAGGGACGGGGGAGCCTGGTGGGCTGCCGTCTATGGGGTCGCACAGAGTCAGACACGACTGAAGCGACGTAGCAGCAGCAGCAGCAGCAGCAGCAGTGATTTCTCTGCAGGGTGAGGATGCTCAAAGGGAGGCCCCAGAGCACAGCTGGCTCTCCTGGCCATGTCGCCAGGCCCATCAGAGTGGAGGCCGTGATAGTGCAGAGCCTCCAGTGTTGTTGTCTAATGACAAAGAGACACAGCCTAACGGTGAAAGGACAACTGTCAGAAGCAGCCTAATACACAGGCCTGGGTCCGATCCCAGCCTGGCCTCAGACCAGCCATGTGACTTGCAGCATGTGACTCAAATGGCTTGTGACGTTCTAATCTGTTAGGCGAGGGTCACGCTCTCAGGAACGTTGTGAGGGTAACCAGCAGCAGAGGTCCTGCCACTGGACGGCAGGTGTCTGATGGATGCTGCCCCCCAGAAGTCTCCGGGCAGCTTAGAGGACCAGAGGGAAGGCAGCCAAGGGGCACCAGCACCCCAGGCAGGTGATAACCTCTTTCTCCCTCCTCCCTCCCTGCCTCCCAGCGCCACTGGGGAAACACAGCCATTGCAGCGATGGCAAATCTGGCGGGGCTGGAATTGTTAAGTCAGTTTCCCCTTTCCTGGCTGGAGCTGATAAGTATATCCTGCTGGATAAAAATACACCCACCCTTACGGTAAGATCCTCAGGCTGGGAATTCTCTGAGCACCCCGCCTCCAGCCTGAGGGAGTGCCTGCTGCCTTTCCCTGCAAACACTTTAGGAGTGGCCACTGTTCCTGGGCGAGGGGTCTAACAGGCCTACCTGGCTCTAGGAGAGGGAGGAGGAGGCTGGGGTTGCCTCTGGTGAAGCAGCAGGCCAGGCCAGGCAGCGGGGCAGGCGTCCTGTTTATAAGCAGCAGCCCCTGCAGAGCTGACGTGAGAGCCCTGTATCCAGCGCAAGGTCGTGCTGTGCATCGGCAAGGGTGGGCACCACGCCGCGGTCCCTTCAGCTCCCACCACATGCCAGGATGAGGCCTCTGTCCCCAGGCACAGGGGATAAGAAAGTACCCCAAGGGATCCAGTGGTCTGGTGTTTCACAGGCGGACTGGTTCCTACTGAATCTGAGAAAATCTGTTCAGATTTTCAATTTCCTGATGGTGAGGAAGAAGTCGGTGAATCACCCCAAACACCCGGGGACATACACAGGTGGCTGACTCTGCACACACCACACACGCTGGCCCCCAGCCTGAATCTTGCCAGCCCCGGGAGCGTCTACAGGACACACCACTCGGGGCTGGCAAGTAGGTTCGCCTCTTCCTCAGTCTTCCCAACAACCCAGCATGTAGTGGTGATCTTTTCTCTTATTTGCTCCCCATATTCGATCCCTCATTTTTTTTTAATTGAGGGAAACTTCACACAACACAAACCATCCGAAAGTGCACAATTCAGTGTTATTCAGTACATTCCGAACGTTGTCCAAGCGTCATTTCTATCTGGTTCCAAAACCCTTTCTTCATCTGCAGGGAACCCATCATAGGCAGTCACTCCCCATGCCTCCCTCCTAGGCCCTAACAACCGTGAATCTGCTACGTGTCTCCAGGGATCTGTCTTTTCTGGACGTTTCAGATAAATGGTATAATAGGTGGGCTTTTGTGACTGGCTCCCTTCACTTGGCGTGTTTTATGGACGGACCACAGGAGGTGAATCCACTCATCTGTGTGTGGACTGGTGGGTGGTCTGCATCTGTGGACTAATGTGAGTAGTGCTGCTGTGAACACTGGTTTGAGCCCGTTTTCATCTCTTGGCTGCTCGCACCTGGAAGTGGAGGTGCTGGGGCGCATGGTAACCCTGTCAAACTTGTGGTGGAGACACTGAATGGTTTCCCATAGTGGCTGCACCGCTGTCCCTCCCACCAGCAGTGCACGAGGGCCCCAGTTGCTCCACACCCTCAGCCACACTTGCCATTTTCTGTTGCTTCACAACAGCATCCAGTGTGTGTGCACTGTTTTCAGAGGGGTGATGAGGAGCATACCCTGCTCACACCCAAATTTCAGAAGCTGCTCCAAAACCCAACAGGCAGTGAACATGAATGAACTCAGTTCATTAGAAAGCTACAGGTTTAAAACGGAACAACACATGTGCATGTGTGCGCGTGCGCGCGCACACACACACACACACACACACACACACACCCCCTCTTCACTCAGAGTTGGTCTTGGTGCTCCTCAGCTTCTATTCTAGCTGAACAAATAGTGACAGTATCATCAGACCTAATTTGTCTCCTATCCAGGAAACCTTCCGTGACTGACCCCTTTGGCCACGAAACTATTTTCCACCCTTGGACATTAAGCAAACACATGAGCAGCTTTCAAGGTCTGTCCCCCTTCTAGAAAGAGGCCACTGGACCGCCTGGCTTTGAATCCAGTTCTGCCCTCTCACCACTCAATCTGTGGAGTCTGGCCAAGTGCTGATCTCTGGGCCTCAGTTTTCTCTGCTGTGAAATGGGTTGTTCTGAGGATAAAGTGAGTTAACATGTGAGGTGCTTGAAGCAGCCCGTCTGCAGCTGGTCAACAAGACATGTTACCCTCTGATACCAGCAACAGTATCAGGAGGGTGACACGATCAACCCCTGATGTCCCATCTTCACCTGTATGAAAACTAGCAAAGTGCCCCTCCCCTCACCAAGAACAGGCAATCGGGGTGTATTCCCCCAGAACTGGGTTCCTTGGTAGGGCAGGCTGTGAGCAGATTGACACCTCAGGTAATGTACATACAAAAGGGACCTGGTGATGATCTAGTCCAGGGTTTTATATAAGGAGGAATTAAGTCCTTGCCTTCCAGACAAGGAAATCCAGTGACTTAGTCTCATTTTACAGATAAGAAACAGAGGCTCTGAGAGGGCAGAGACTGCCAAGGTTTTCCAGGAGTGAGTGGGCATAGCATGGACCCCTCAGAGCTGCTGGCAGAGGCCTGGACATTGAATGGCCGGGCTTTAGGATCTGATGGCCCCGACCACACCCTTCCACAACCAGCCAATTTGGGCACTGGTTTCTGGCCAAGGCTTTGTTTAGATAAAGGGTTCCACAGCAACCTTCCCACCCACCAAAGATAAAAAGGCTGACAGACCACGGGGCCACAGAACCTTCTCGTCATTATGGGAGGTGGAAAAACTTGAAGCCAATTTCCAAACCTGCCTGACACTACCCTGTGCAACTGAAGAGGAGCATTCCGTTTCCTCTTCTTTCCACCTGATTTCGGGAGCAATTCTGGCAGACTTTACATGTGCACCTTTGGCCTTGCTGGGAAGTCTCTCCCCCTCACGGCTTCGGTGGAGATCTGCCTGTGACAGTTTCCCTGATCTCTGCAGCTGTGCAGTCTCTAGGCAGGACAGCAAGAAAGTACAGAGAATCCTGTCATAGAATTCTCCAACCTATGACTAGACCCTTGATGTCAAGACCCTCTGTTCCTCGTTAAGTCTAATGTCTTTCTCTCCTCCAAGGAAAGGAAATCTGAAACTGTCTTTTGGGAGACCAAATGGAGACCTACCCTGATGGAGAATGGAGGACACCAAGGCAAAGACTGTGGCGTGTGGGCAAGGAGAGTGTAGCTTACGCTGTGCGCCAGGATCCAGGATCCTGACACGCAGACCATGCAAGATACGGTGTAAAAAGACCACACTCCACTCAGAAGCCAGGGCAAGCCAAGCTGTACTGACAGTGCTGACTGAGCAGGAGCCACTGTAAAAATGAGAATCAGTTGCAATGCCTTCCCCATCAAATTGTTTTATTAGGTTAATTAAACAGCTTAAAGACAATTCATTTGTTCGGTACCCTTCTAGAAAATATTTCAAGTTTTAAATGAACTTCCAATACATAAAACAAAATTACTTTACCATAGACAAATTTCAGATCAAAATACAACACTCTGTTTCTGTTTTCTTACAATTATAAAATCCAGTCAATACAAACTACATAAAAAAGATAAAACACTTTCACTGATCCTTAGTACAAGAGGACAGCACAACTGCAGTATGCTCCCAAAGCACAAACCCTGTGCTCGTGAGACGGGGTGACCCCGCAGTTACCCCACAATAAACCGAAGCAGATAAACAAAGTGCGTGCTACTTAATTTAAGAAAGTTAACACAGCCTCTCTGCATGAGGATTACTTGTGAACCATAGAGCAACTTCGTAAGAAAGGTTACTAATTCAAATTTACTTCAAGTTCACTAAAATTTCATACCAGCAATGGAATAGAAAATTACTCCACGAAACAAACGAGTACACTTGGACCACAGAATGTTTGAGACGTGACATTTCAATGAAATCACATTAGTACAATTTCTCTGCTAGCCTACTGAATTCGAGGAGGATAATTCTACAAGTTGCAACTTCCCGGTACTTGAAATACTTTGAACTTTCTCTAGAATGTCTTTTGTCTAGCTTATATATGTTTCATTGCAAATCTCTAGTTTTTTTTTTCAGTAGTAGGTCTCTCTCTAAAGATCAGGATACCCTATCACACACAATGTAACCTCATCTGAAAACGTCTAAGTAGACTGGTCAACTTGGAAGCTTACCAGGTAATAAAAGCGGCAGGATTTAAATGAAAAACTCTACTATATGTACCATGTCAGAAAATGTAGCTACATTAATTGAACAAAGATCTGCATTTAAAACAGGATGAATTTTGGTATGGTATTTTGGGAATTTGGTATTCATGGACTTTGCTTTGTGGCATTAAAAGCATCAGAATGACAAATCAGGAGTGTGCTACAAACTGGTTCTGGACAAGGGTGACTGTTACAGGTGGTGGCTGGCACTGCACAGGCAGCCAGCCAACAGAAGTGTCTTTTGCTTTTTATTTTAATCAGAGAATTACAATACTGCGATGGGTTTTGCCGTACATCAACGTGAACTGGGCACAGGTGTGTCTGCTGGTCGTTCTGCCAGGCCAGGGCCCACTGTGAGCCCTGAGTCTGGGAGAGCCACGCTGAACCTGGGGCCCTGTTTCAAGGAATTCTCTTGGCAGTCTTGTCTCACAGTGGGAGACTGGAGTCAGCGAGAGAAAACGTGAGTCTACATGTTTAGGATGAGTGATGGATGGACCCCATCCAGAGACAGGGACGAGCGTCTCGTCACCAGGAACACACAGTGAGAAAGCAGTCTGCCGGGGGCCTGCTCACGGTGCTTCTGGAATACGGTTTCTGATGAGGGTGGGGGAGGTGCTTTGGTTAAATCCACTGATCACTCCCAGCTCTGTTGGTGCAACTGCAGAATGGGCTGTGATGGGAGTTCAAAAGTTCTGCTGAGGACAGAATTCCTTTTTTTATGGTCGTACCAATTCACAAGGGGTATTATGAAAACAAGTGTTTCTATGTCACCGGCGACTTGAAGGGGCACAGGAATGAGGAACCAGACAAAAGCAGTGTTTCAGATGAGTCAAAATGAAAAGAATTCCATCAGCAGAAAAAGCCACTGATACTGCCTTTTTTTTAACTGAGTGCTGCTAGGAGAGCCTGTGCTTTTTTCAACTGAAGGCCACTTGAGACATTTCCCACCATAAAATCATCTACCCCGTAGAACGTGGCTGATCTCGGTTTTCATGTAGCACTTGACTTCTGAAGTCCTCTACAGGAAAACAATGCTAAACCCACCGACACTGAAGGTTTGTTTTTAAGCTGATGATACCCTTTTGCCCCATGTTACTATGTAATTTTTTTTTACAAAGCATAGTCAAATTCAAAGAGCATATGCCTAGGTTAACAAGAACACATTTATGTTCTGAAGTTTCTTCTGAAGCAAAAATTCCTTAAAAAAAAAACCCAACAACAATATGAAGAGATGGGTCTCTTTCTTATTGTAAACTAGTAATTCTAATTTCCAATCCTACTCACCATTTGGAGTGCAGTGTATTTCTAAGCAGAGCTAAATAAGAGAAAAGGAAGAGGTGGGCCCTGCATGGTGCCAGGTGGCTGGGTGCTGAGGTAGAACTTGCGGCACGAGGACCCCTTCCCTGGGCTCCAGGAGGAGCCCTGAGAACCTCCAGGGCAGCTGTGGAAGGTGGGGACAACCTGGGCCCCAGGGAGGCTGCTCTCGTTTAGTTGCTTAAGGAGCCGCTGAGATATGCTTGGCCACGCCTGGGGCAGCTTGGAAGGGGGGACTTGAGGCTCTGCTTCCGGCACCCCACCCCCCGGCTGTCACATGGGAGGCGCAGAATGGTGCAGACTGTGGACGCTGCCCAGCCTGGGTGACCACTCTGGCTCTCAGGCTGCGTAAAGTGCTGGTCACAAAGGCCAAGTCAGGGGCTCCCAGAAGAATGCCTTTTCAATACATATTGTTAGACTAATGGTCTGGGGAACCAGAAGAGTCCGCCCGCCCCACCCCCAGCGCTACCATGTGCCCTGTC
>SJYW01021230.1:409534-420986 GCA_006410735.1 Raphicerus campestris | reverse complement strand
ACCATGTGCCCTGTCCCCACCCCCATCCTTTTTCTTGGATACTTAAATCAAGCAGCTAAAAAAATCAGGCTGGGAGAGGCTATGGGATGAGAATAGAGGGCAGGGTGGAGATATGATTGCAAAAGTACATGACTAAGGGTACACTTGAGAACATGACCAAAATAACCTTCTTCTACCTTGACTAAAGTTCTTCGACTGCCCAGGGAGAAGTTGTGGGAAGGGCCTGCGTCCTCAGAGATCTTGCCCACAGCCCATGTGGGCACAATGGGGTACGGGAGGTAAATCAACACTGGGTCAAACCAAGGATTATTAGTGAGTGAAGATGACCAAGGGCATGGGCAGAAGACATAGATCTGGAGAACAACATGGATGGCACCCTTCCGACGACCTGGGCTTGTATGCCCAGCCCAGCCTCTGCTCTGTTCCTGTGCTTTGGGGCAGGTGGCATCGGAAAGACACATGGAGGGAGTGGAGCCCCCGCTGCATGGCTTTCATGGAAGAGGGATAGACAGAGCCTGGGAGAAGGCAGGTCCTCTGGAGACACTTCCCAAGGGATGACAAAGTGACCCACTAGTGAGGGGACCCATTCCCGGAGTCAGAAGGTGTTGGAAGAGGTCGGCCAACCCAACTCTCCCCACTGCACGGTCCCCTCGATGGCATCCCAGGCCACCTAAGCCCTGCTTAAAAGAATACGATTTTGACTTATTAGCTTTCTTAACTCTGCAGAGATACTGAGAGATTTACAACAAAAAGTATAGAAAGAGCAAGAATCACTGTCTAGTTGACAATTACAGTTTTAGGGAAGTCTCTATAGAGATTTGTCTGTTTATGAAGGTTCTGCTCAAGTTGGCTGTGCCTCAGGCCAGCGGCCACAGTCAGGAGATGGTGAGCAGGTGGTGAGCAGGGAGGAAGATGGGAGATGGCACACATGAGAGGAACAAGACCCTTCTCCCCCCAAAACAATGTGAAAGCTGAAGCACAAACATTTCCCCCCTCCTTTTTTTTTTTTTTTTTTAAACTAAACTGTTCACAGAACCTCCAAGCTTTGGAGCTTGTGACAATATCTGCAAGCAGTGCAAGCAAGACTCCCCTGGCTGACTCCATCATTCTCGCAAGACACAGCTGCAAAGGGCAGTTTTGAGGTGATCCTCAGAGCCGAGCACGCAGAACCACAGGAGGCACCCAGTTTATTATGAGGCATTTTTAGAAAGTTCTAAAAGTGACAGAAACATTCTACCTCTATAGTTTCTGCTTGCTGGCCTGAGCCAGGAGGCAGTGCTCTGGGACACGCACACCTGCTCCTTCTAAAGCCCAGCAAACCAGAGCCTGGGAACTCCAGAGATTCTTGTTAGAGCTTCCAGAGCACCCGCCAGCCTGGCTCTCATCCTCCTGGATGCTGGTTCCCAGGGCCCATCAGTGCAAGGGGTGGACAAAACAGACTTCCTCGTCTGACTAGCAACCCCTACACACAGACAAGGGCACTACTGTAAACAGCTGGCTTATGTTCAAATTATCAATGATTCCCACTTCATCCCTGTGTTTCTTTCCCTTTCAACTGGGAACTGTCTTCTGTGAATCTGGACATAAGACTATATTTAGCCAAGTTATTAGACTGTAAAATAAGCACCTAACACCCAATGCTTCTGTCATTTATATTTTTATACACGTTACTAAAGAAAACATTAAGAATGCACACTGCTAGATTATTCCCATCCGTGTGGACACAAGGGCCCTTTCTCATCAATAGCGCCTATTTCTCACCTCCTTTAAACCTATTTCTACTTCCTTTTCTCAATCACAAAAATATCAAGAATGACTTTATAAAATGTTTTATTGAATCAAAATAAGCTGGATAAGTCACGTACCGCTAAATCCAGCAGTCCATAATCTGAACTGGAAAGGAAGTGACTTTATAAAAGGATTAAGTAGCTCACTTTTGATATCGCTTTGTTAAGTAACTCTTCTTTAGTTGAAGGTATAGAAGTTCTACACACACACACACACACACACACACACACACCACAAAGTTTGTCTTTAGGTTCCACACAACATCCAAGTTCAGAGTAGTTTAGGTCTAGTGATCTCAAACTGAGACCTAGAAAATATTTGAGTAGCATTGACTACCACCTTTTATATTTTAGGGAAAAAAGAAAAATTCAACTTTCATAAAGTTTCAAATATTATTAGAGTACTTCATCAAGCAAACCCTGAAACAAAGGATATTTATAACCACTCTAAATATCCTAAACATGTATCTTGGGGTGTTTCCACTGTCTAGAATTAGCCTGAATTTCAGGTTTTAGAGAAGCAGGAGAGCGGTAACTCAGATCCAAAAAATATGCATCTTGTAAAAGCAAACGTATGCTTGCTTGTGTATCATGTGGCAGCAGATGAGAGCATGAGAGCTCTGAAGCCGGGATATTGAGCGAGGGGCGGAGGCTGCGGCTGAGACCAGGGCGGCAAATGCAGCCGAGGTCCCAACCACCCCCAATTTGTGCGCAAGGCGCTAAGCTCTCACCTTCCTCACCCCGCTGGCTCTCCACAGGATCCCCAGCAGGTGAACACCCATCCTGTGCTTGCTGAGTGCAGGCTTCAAGGGGCACGAGGCGGGGGAAGCCATCTTTAAGCCCAGCATGCACCGCGCCCCCGCCGCCCAGGCATGCTCACAACCACCGCGTTCGCCTGGCGCCGGACCGAGAATGTTTACAATTTCCTCAAAATCATTGCAACCAAGGAAGCTTGGGGCTGCCCGGGGGTGAACCTTGGCTCTCTTGGAAACCAAAAAGAGGGCACAGCCCACGGCTAGATCCACCTGGGAAGAACTTTGCCAGAATCTTGCTGAGGGGTGCAAGCCCTTTAGTATGAAAAGCACAAGCCTAACCATTAAATCTTATTAATGCACAGGGACAGTGAAGGTTTTAGATTTTACCTGGTACGTAAGTTATTCCAGTATGCCAGGTTTTTAGGAACGGGCATAACTCTTTTTGGCCATCAGGGGTCCTAGGTAATTCCTGATAAGAAATCACCCCCGGAAGGGAAGGTCTGTCTACTGAAGGCCCTGGGAGCTGCCCCTAACTCACCAGCCAGGTAAGCTGACGGGCGCTGGGGAGGACAGCGCACAGGTGTACCCTGTACAGGAGGAAGTTGGGGACATTCCACTGACACACCAGACAAATCCGATCACTTGAGATTTTAAGTGTAATGCAGTTCTGAGTTGTTTGGTCAACTCAACTCCACACTTTCAGTTTCATTGTAAAACCCCAGGTTATCAGAACAGAGGAACTTAATGAGGAACCCTATACTTTCATCTAAGGTAAGAATCTTGGGAAACAAATTCATGAAAATACACCTATTAGATCCTTAAACTGCTCCCACTAGCACCTTATAGAATATGAAGAACAGTAACCCCAAGCATCTGATCCCAAACACTGGGTCAAATGACAGACAGACATGTTTTCCTATCTGCTGTGAATGACCATGGCAATGAAGCCTACTATTTACCTAGCAGTGGTGTTTAAACATACTACTTTTCTATGCTACGAAAACATAGCCTTGTAAAGATTCTTTAAAGTTCAAGTCGAGTTTCAAGTAATCACTATGCAGCAGCTCTAGGAGAATTATTGTTCCTCCTGATTAAAAGTAAAATGGAAACTATGCCTTAGAGAATTGTATTCCTCAAGGCCGCTTACTGCTTGCTTCCAGGCTTTTGTTAAAGGACAGAATGTGTTGAATTCTTCTCAACTGGCAGGGGATCAAGCACAACACTACATAATGAGGTAGCTGAGAACAGTTTTTCCTATAAACACGAAGAACAAGGGAATAAGTGCATGTGTGATTCTCATCCAATTAAACAGGAAACATGATGAAGCAAACTATTTGTATAGTCATCTCTGAACCAAGTTCCTCCGTGTAACCCGAAAAAGTGTACTTCAAGGTTCTAAGGTACAGCTTGTAATTGATGAGTGAGAGGAATACAAATAAAGTCCTTAAAAACTTCTACTGAAATGCTAAAAATGAAGTTATAACAAATATAATTCACCAACCAGAAAGATGAACCTATAGCCACTTGGGGTCTGAATATTTGAAGTGGCCATTCACTTGGGTCACAGAAGTGGCTAAGTCCTCCCCACGTGATCTTATGCAGTGTGTACCCAGACTCTGAGGGCTGTCATCCCCTGCACCCTCTCTAATTCAAATCACAGTGATTTAAGAATTTGCAACAATTCTGTTGGGCCTTGGGGACACCAATATCAAAATCAGCCCACATTTCAGTTGAGTAGCAATTTTAGAAGATTATTTATCTCAACAGGAAAAAGAAAAGGCAACGGATATGTCTCACTAGCTAATTAAGCAATGTTATTAGATATTAAATGTTATTAGAAATTAAAAGATACTTTTTCCTTGGAAGGAAAGCTATGGCAAACCTAGATAACGTATTAAAAAGTGAAGACAAAACTTTGCTGACAAAGGTGCATATAGTCAAGGCTATGGTTTTTCCAGTGGTCATGTATGGATTTTAGAGTTGGACTATAAAGAAAACTGAGCACTGAAGAACTGATGGTTTTGAACTGTGGTGTTGGAGAAGACTCTTGAGAGTCCCTTGGACTGCATGGAGATCCAACCAGTCCATCCTAAAGCAGATCAGTCCTAGGTGTTCATTGGAAGGACTGATGCTGAAGTTCCAATACTTTGGCCACCTCATGCAAAGAGTCGACTCATTGGAAAAGACCCTGACGCTGGGTAAGAAGACTGAGGGCAGGAGGAGAAGGGGGCAAGAGAATGAGTATGGTTAAACACCATCACCAACTCAATGGACATGAATCTGAGCAAACTCCGAGAGAGAGTAAAAGACAGGAAAGCCTGACGTGTTGCAGTCCATGGGGTTGCAAAGAGTCGGACAAGACTTAGTGACTGAACAACAAGAAATTAGATATTTAATTTCATAAGAAAGGGAAGGAGTTTAAAAGTCCTTCCACTTAGAGAACTTCAAAGGTAGAACTGAGCAAGAACTAATTTTCCTACAGGGTATGAATCACACCAGAGGAGATATAGTTACATGTGAGGTTCTCATATGTCACATATCACAACGTGACAAAGTTGAGACATATTTAAAATTAAAATAATAGAATTACCTCTGAAAAAATACAAAACATTTACAAGTTTTACTAGGTGGTGTGCCCCCCACCACCAAAAAAAGAATAGCTGAAGCCGCCAGCTCAATTTCACTGGCAGCAGCCAGGCCAGCTCCCCCGAGCTCACATTCTCCTCAGATGGTAGCACGTGTGCCACACTCCTCACCGCTGTAGCACGAACTTCTCTCATTTCTGAACCAGCCTCAGAGAATACCTCATGGATTGCTAGAAACCTAGAAAAATGCTTTCCTCAGCCCTCTAAGACACAGTATCTTTTCCTTTAAATGTGGTAAGAAAGCAAAGGATAAGTGAAGTTTCAGCTTTTCAAAGTAAAAACAACTTCTCTCTCAAACACAAATACTTATTACCTCTGCTCTTACGACTTGAGTAAATTCTTAAATTTCCCACAGCTAACTGACAAAGAAAACCAAAGATCTTTTAGTTTATATTTGTGTAACCTGGAAAGGTTATGTTTGGGAGTTTAAGTTACACTATAAGTGATTCTTATATGATTAAAATACTTGCCTGCCTATAATATTAAGTGATATTCTAATGGGCTGAACAGTGAAATCATAGTCCACAGACTGGATCCCACTCTGGTTTCCATTCGCATCTGAAGTGGGGAATGAAGCTCTATCTATGGGGATGCTTTCTGTCTGCCAGAGAGCACTGCACCTATCCCAGGCAAGTCAGTGTCAAAGAGTATGTTCTGGGAAGATTCTGAGCCCCAAATAAAAAGCAGTGGAAAAGAAATTAAATGTGACAGGCATTATTAGGTATGCTGAAGATAGGGTCTCAAAAATCCTATGCCACAAACAGAGACCACAGGGCTGTGCATAACACAGGTCAGGCACTTTGCTTTTTTTATTCCGTACAGGTTTCCGGCTCTATGTTAGGAGGCTGGCCCATCTGTGTACAAAGCTTCTCTCATTTAAAAATCTCACTTAAAAGCAAGTCACTTTCAATCCTGTGAAGAATGTCACTTGGATCGCAAGGACACCATACTCATTGGTCATAATAAATGACTACCTACTGTGTGCCGAGTACTGGGATTAGCAGAAGACTAAGGTAGGGTCCCTCCCATGAGGAGTTTACAGTCTAGAGGGATGGCTGTATTTCACCTGCCTCGCTGTGATGCTCCTCAGAAGCCCAAGCAGAAATCTGAGTAGGAGCTCAATCTACACTGGTGATTAAACCCAGGGCGGGCTTTTCTCTGCCAAGCAGGATCACTTCTCTCAGAGCACAAAGGGCAGCCCCTGAATCCAAGCAGCTTCACCCTTCCCTTCCCTTCCACTGGGTGCTCTGTGAGGGGGTTCCAGCACCTTCAAAGCTGATGCAGTGGAAGTGCCACCGCATTCTTTCCCTGGACAGTTGCATGTCTTCATCTGACCACAGGCAGCCTCCTCTTGAATCAAGAGAGCCAACATTCTAGAAGGTAATACTGTAGTGTTTTTAGAGCTCCTTGGAAAATTTTTGGGGATCCCTGGTCTGGCACACTGTAGTAAGAACGCACCAGGCAGACACCCAGTGGACCCCGGCAGCTAACATTTCTCTAGAACCCTAACCTGCGACCTGAGTCACTGTAGTGCTGCAGCAAGGGAGCCCTGTCTTTGCCACACCGATACAAAGGATGCCTCTCCGTGCATCGCCCAGCGAACTCCCCGCTCATAAAGGGCAGAATGGCACTTCCAAAGTGCCACTGAAGAAAGTGCCATCGCTAAAGTGGTAGTGCAAGGTGAGACAATACTTCACGACAAACAGTATACTGTCCAACATCCCCCAAATATTCCTTTTTGGTTGCTGCACAGTTTGAAAAAAGCCTACTGTTAACTGTCAACTCCTGACGGCGATCAAATAACGGATTAGTGAAGGAAACGATGAATTTAGAAATTTCTTAGGCCAAATTTTTACAGTATACCAACTATGAGTTGGTAAGCACTATTTTTACTATGCTAAAGAAAAGAAATGCAAATGCCAAGTAAAACTTACTACAAACTACAAATACATCAATATATTCACTCAACATGAGTTTAACACAGTAGTATAAGCTGAAGGGCCAGAGGCTCAAGAATTTCTCTGAAGCACCAGGAGACAATAATATATGTAGTTTGGAATGACAATTCCAAAAGTAAACATATATAAACAGACATACCAAATCACATCACACATATACACACTCTCTCCCCCTTACACACACACACACATACACATCTCTGCCAAGCAGGATCACTTCTCTCAGAGCACAAAGGGCAGCCCCTGAATCCAAGCAGCTTCACCCTTCCCTTCCCTTCCACTGGGTGCTCTGTGAGGGGGTTCCAGCACCTTCAAAGCTGATGCAGTGGAAGTGCCACCGCATTCTTTCCCTGGACAGTTGCATGTCTTCATCTGACCACAGGCAGCCTCCTCTTGAATCAAGAGAGCCAACATTCTAGAAGGTAATACTGTAGTGTTTTTAGAGCTCCTTGGAAAATTTTTGGGGATCCCTGGTCTGGCACACTGTAGTAAGAACGCACCAGGCAGACACCCAGTGGACCCCGGCAGCTAACATTTCTCTAGAACCCTAACCTGCGACCTGAGTCACTGTAGTGCTGCAGCAAGGGAGCCCTGTCTTTGCCACACCGATACAAAGGATGCCTCTCCGTGCATCGCCCAGCGAACTCCCCGCTCATAAAGGGCAGAATGGCACTTCCAAAGTGCCACTGAAGAAAGTGCCATCGCTAAAGTGGTAGTGCAAGGTGAGACAATACTTCACGACAAACAGTATACTGTCCAACATCCCCCAAATATTCCTTTTTGGTTGCTGCACAGTTTGAAAAAAGCCTACTGTTAACTGTCAACTCCTGACGGCGATCAAATAACGGATTAGTGAAGGAAACGATGAATTTAGAAATTTCTTAGGCCAAATTTTTACAGTATACCAACTATGAGTTGGTAAGCACTGTTTTTACTATGCTAAAGAAAAGAAATGCAAATGCCAAGTAAAACTTACTACAAACTACAAATACATCAATATATTCACTCAACATGAGTTTAACACAGTAGTATAAGCTGAAGGGCCAGAGGCTCAAGAATTTCTCTGAAGCACCAGGAGACAATAATATATGTAGTTTGGAATGACAATTCCAAAAGTAAACATATATAAACAGACATACCAAATCACATCACACATATACACACTCTCTCCCCCTTACACACACACACACACATTTTATCTCTCACAGGATATAAGCACTATCAAAAAAAAATTTTTAACTTCATTTTAAATTAAACACTTAAATCTTTGAAAAAAAAAAACAAACAATAACTACTATGTTTGAATGTATTAAACTAAAAAAACAAACCTACTTTAGACTGTAGCCTAGAAGAAATCCTTTCAATATTCACTTACTCTAACCTGAGACAACCTGGATAATGAAAATAAATTGCACTTCTCCCCAAGATATTGTATTTAAAATTTTAAGATCTATCTTTAGCCGCTAATTTCAACATACACCTGGTAAAAGTGCCTTTGTTAAAAGAAGTATTAAAAATTTACCAAGAAAGGATGTTTCAAGGCATAAGTGGATGGTTAAAACACAAACTTGCGTGAAATGAGTTCACATTTACTTCACAATACTGACGTAACTGTGATTTACAAGAAAGTCATGATTAATTTTGGAACATAATAAAATTAAATACATCCCAACACTTCAATGTAATATTTTTATATTTATATATAATAAAATAACAGTTTGGCACTTAGCAGCTTTTGTTGGTTATTGCATCCCATATTATGTGGCAACTTTACTTTTAGAAAACATTACCTAACTTTTGCAGCTACAGTGTCAATGAACTAAATAGTAATAATAATAAAAAAACTTTTATAAAATGAATTGACCAAGTCCTGCAGGCACTGGTAGTATTCCAACAGGGACGCATTCACTCCTGAACAATGAACTGTCTCCTTGGAGAGGCCTGGCGTAGCCTGGAGAGAACTTTAAACTTCAGAAATTAAAGAAAAGAGAATTGCTGACTCTCACAGCTTTAACAGGACATTGGTTACCACTTTAATGTCCCTCAGTGGTGGCTTCTGAAGGCCAAGGTTCTGTTCTGTACGAGGCATTTTACCAAAGAAAACCCACTCTTTCGGCAGTTTATTTCCCATAAAATTAACATCTAGTTGTACAAAGAAAGTTTTCTTTCTTTGCAGTGGCCATGTAGTTTGCCTTGATTAAAAGACATCCAAGACATCCTGGGGAAAGCGTGCAGACAACAGGTGACTGGTACACGGCACAAAGCAAAGAGTCTGGCTTTGACTTAGTGGTCAGATCTGCTACTGAGTGGCCTAGTGCCTCTGATAGAGAAGATGGAAACCCCGTGCCTCTGTGACCCATATCTTCTGCCAGGATGGAGAGCGAATGTGCACACATAGCATTCTTCAGAATCCCCACAGGCAAGGCTGCTCAGCGACCTTTTCTGGCATTGGATTGACTTCTAACAAGTAGAAGAAAAAAAACTGCACATAGGCCCCCTTCTACTGTCCCTAGGTAGAAGAAAACAAGTGATGTTTCATATGCATGTGAAAAGCATATGAACATTCTAGGCGGGAAGTTTCCAGAAGAAATCCCTATTCTCAAATTTATAACCAAAGGATACATTTTTTAATCTTTAAGACTAAATGCTTCTTCTTATAGTCATATACTAAGAGGGAGGGGGAAAAAAAAAGCCGTAGAAAACAATTAGAAATAAAGACCTCTACATTGATTAGAAATCTGATATTGCATAAATTTCAAATGATAAAGTCGTCAAGCACTTTGAAGTCCCTGGTTTCACATGAAAGTGGCATAATTCAAATGGAAAACAAAGTATCTTACAAGGTTAAGTGCCACTAACGACAGACTTCTCCCCCATGGGAAGTGGGGTCAATGTGGGTTGACATGGAGAGAGAGGAAAGGATTAATTTGCTCTACCATGAACAGAATGAAATTAAGTTGAGGTAGTTTATTCTACCAGCCAAACTTTACTTGTTATGTAATTTGTCAGAAACTCGTACTAGTGAACGGCATTGAGAAAATTCTGCTACAAAGGCTTGATTCTTAACATGGATTCGCATTCTAAGACATGTTCAAACCCTAGACAGTAGTAAACAAGACTTTGTGTGCTTTCAGGCAGATTTTTTTTTTTTTTTTTTTGTAAGTTTTTGATCCCTATATGGTTTTCTCTGGACCTTTTTTTTTTTTCTTTTTGGTCATAGCAGACCTTTATTATTTGTCTGACTCGGGTCCTTCTTTTATAAAATCTCCTACTTACTAACGTCCTCAGATTTATAAAATGGTTCTGCTTAGTTGAAAAGGAAGAATGGCACTGCAGGAGATCCTTCTCAACCCCAGACATGACAGCATGAGGCATCTTCATCTGAATTAACACAGAAGTTACAACTTCCTTTAAAGTCACAGGGGGGCTGCCACCTGACTCCTTAATCTACTGACCCTTTAGATTACTAAGACAGAATGTCATACAAGAGAAATTTTATCTTATTTTTTGATTCATAATAATTTAGTTCAAAAAAGATTCTTAGGATAGAGAACTAGTAGTTAAGTGGAGACTAACTGGCATTGAGTCCAAACTAACGTTTTTAGGCACAAACCCTTAAATGGTTGGGCAGAGTTAGGCATAATATCTCCTTCCAAGTGCAGTGGAAAAGCAATCCCGGTATGTTTGGATATGTTGATTTGCATATACGGATTTTTTTTTTTCCCAACCAAAGCCAGGTACTCGAATACAGCGGTCAGATATGATATCCCCTCGGGGAAAATGCACCTTAGGGCTTTAACTTCCATATTTTACACAACAGGATTCCCACTTCCCTTTTCCTCGGACACTGACTAGCCCCGGTTGGTCTAGGGACACAGCTACGGGAGAAATGGATTCCCCCCCTCGGTAGTTTTTTTTTTCCAGCAGTTTACGTTTTCTCCAAAACAAGAGCTGAAGCCCAGGCTTCCAGGCATTAGAAAACCACCCGCGTTACCGCACGGAGGCTGGCGCGAGGTCAGCAGCTGGCGTCCCGCGGCCGCGCGTCACGGCGAGTGCACGCGGATGCGGAAGAGGCCCTGCTGCAGCTGCAGGCGGAACAGCTTGCAGTTGGCGATGCGCAGGGCCGCGCAGCCCGTGCGGCGCAGGTCGGAGGGCAGCAGGGGCTTGGTGTGCTGCCAGGTCCCCGTGCTCCTTTTGAACTCACGCACGTAGTCGTAGTTGGTGCCTGCGCCCCAGGAGAACAAGCAGAGGTGACGTACCATGCCTGGGGACCCTGGGGACCCCGGGGCCCCTGACCCACCCCCACC
>SJYW01021230.1:396663-409420 GCA_006410735.1 Raphicerus campestris | reverse complement strand
CGGGAAATGGCCTCCGCGAGATCACTCTTAACACGCTGACCTGTATCGAGATCTCCGATGACGTAGATACTGGCGCCTATGGGGACGGCTCCATACACGAAAGAGGAACTGGCTGGGATGCATAGATTCTGGTCATTAAGATAGATCCACCTGAAAACAGAGGGACAGGATGAAGGAGGCTAAGAAGATGGCCCGTGACTCTGGGCCGGCTGAGATGACAAAACTCGGGGTGCCGCCAACAGGAGGAGGCACGAGCCCACACCCCCTCTTGGGGAAACGCTCATCTCCCTCCTGTCACTGAAGACTGACGCGTGTCTCTTCCAGAAGCTGGCATGTATTGAATCACAGACCACGACCACTATTCAGTGTGCTCCTGTCCCTCAGCACAGTGTTCTGAGGTTCACCCCTGCTGTGGCGTCATCATTATCTCATTGCTTGTTATTTTAGGTAGGACTGCCCTACACTGGTGTTGCAGAATTTGCCAACCATTGACCTGTTCAGGTTCATCTGGGCAGCCTTTAGTGTCAACCTTCCCTTGTGGTTCAGCTGGTCAAACAGTCTGCCTGAAATGTGGGAGACCTGGGTTCAGTTCCCCAGTCGGGAAGATCCCTGGGAGAAGGAAATGGCAACCCACTCCAGTATTCTTGCCTGGAAAATCCCATGGATGGAGGAGCAGGACAGGCTGCAGTCCATGGAATCAGTGTCTGACACGACTGTGCGATTAACTAACTTTCCAGTGTCTGGCTATTTTGAGTGAAGCTATTTTGGACATTAGAGGGCAAAGCTCTTTTGTGGGCTTATGCTATGGAATTGCTTGTTTATACAGTTGAAGGTGTACTTCCTTTGATAAGAAAATGCCCACTGTTTTCCAGGGTGTTGTGTCCTTTTGCATGCCAATGGGCAACGTGTGAAAATTCCAGCTGCTGGGCATTTCTGCCAGCTCTTGGTACTATCGGTCTTTTTTCACTTTAATGGTGCTGAGCATCTCTGTGTGTGTGCTTACTGGACACTTTGTGTATCTACTTTGGTGAAATGTCTGCTCAAAGATCTGTTCATTTTTCAAACTGGGTTTTCTGTCTTATTGAATTTTAAGATCCTTTTTTATTTTACAGTTACAAGTCCTTTGTTGGATATGTGTATCACAGATCCTTTTCCCCAGCATGTAGACTGTCTTTTCATTATCTTAATGGGGGCTTTTGAGAACATTGGTTTTTTAATTTTGGTGAATTTCAGTTTATCTTTTTTTTTTCTTTTTATAGTTCACGCTTTCTATGTCCTTCTAGAAAATCTTTGCCTATTCCAAAGCTGCAAAAGTTTTTTAAATTAAAATTTCTGGAAATTTCATTGTTTCAGTGTTAACATTTAGGTCTTATGATACATTTCAAGTTACCTTTGGTATATGGTGTGAGGTATAAGAGTCAAGTCCTTTTTATCCTTGTATCTAGACATATAGCTAGCTAGTTTTTCCAGCATCATTTGCTAAAAAGACATTTCTTTCCCCACTGAATTGCCTTGGCTCTTCTGCTGAAAATCAATTTAATAACCATGAAAAGGAGCCAGGACTCCATGAAGAAGTGGCTGATTCCACAGCTGAGACAGAAAACACAAGATGAGCCGGGACCATCTTGCGCTGCAATGGAGGAAGCGCTTCAGAAAGGATGAGGTGTGTCAGAGGACACAGTGCCAACACGCAGCTCCGGACGGCCACAGCTGGAGCAACTGGAGCAACACAGTCAAGGACAGTCCTGGCCTGGCTGGGCAACTCAGAGAATAAGATAGATATCCGTTGAGTCCACACTGACGTAAATAAATGGCTGAATCCATTAAAAAAAAATAGGGAGAAGGGACAGGTGTTCTTTACAGAATTTCAGCTCACAAAAGGAGAAGGAATGAGGGAAGCAGAAAGATCCCCAGGAACAAACACCATAGATCTAACTTGCGTGAGGTTAGTCCGACGAGGGTGCTCCATTGGTGGGGAAAATTTAAAGAGAAACAGTATATTCGCATATTCTCATATTATCTCTTCCAATATATTCATGAATTGCAAAGGGAGAAGCAGTGACTTTATAGTGGGGGAAACCCCACAGATGGCACCTTAACCAAGTCATTAAGATTAGCATCACCAGTAATGGGACAAAATGTCTCCCCCTCGACACCAGGCAGAGAAGGGCCCAGAAGCACTTATGAGGGAGCCCCACCTCAAACGCACAACCTCAGCCTCATCACAAGACATCATCAGACAAACCCAGGTGGAGAGACATCCTAGGAAAACACCATCCAATAACCTTCGAAGACTCCCAAGTACAAGGGTGGTGCCCATCACATCCCCACTTAATTCACTTAGAACAACTAGAAAAGTCAGCTGCAGTTTGGGTAAAAGATATTAGTGGATGAACTGGTGAAATTCGAATGAAGTTTGTAGTTTACTTAATAAATACTGTACCAAAGTGAATACTGCAGCGTGTAAGATGTTAACAGGAGAAGCTGGGTGAATAGCTTACGGGAACTATTTTTGCTACTTTTCTACAGGTCTAAAATTATTCCCAAATAAAAGGCTTTTGTTTTCTTACTTTAAAACAAAACAAACTAGACTCTGCTATATAATAATGTTCACTTAAGTAAATTTGATCAATTCCCTTTCATAGCTAAAAGCATAGCCAGGTCAGAGCAGGCCTCAGTTAGAGGAAAAGTATGTAAGCCCTTTAGCACCACCAATGTCCAGGCCTCCACTCACTACCGGAGCACGTATAATTATTTCACTAAAAGCAGCGCTTTGTTTTTTCCCAATGCACTCTCCCCAGACTGTTACAGAATGGTACATTTCGTATTTTGAATCCCAAGAAATGTAGAAGCAGAATGTTGTCCAAGATCACGGAACAACTCAGAGGCCAAGCTGCTATAAAGTGAAGATCTGATTCCTCTAAAATCTGAAAGCTGATTGGTATCCAGCAGTTTGTGGGACTGGGAATACAGTTTGGCCCCTGCCTCTGAGCTGCCTCTAATAAACAGGGAAAGGGAAAAACTAAGAGCTATCCCTGCAAAATGAAATCAGGCGATCACTGGCCTCATGTCTTACGGGCACTGGACCCACGAATGCTTGCACCTGAGGCTCAGCGAGTCTGAGCACGCCCACTGCCTGCAGAACGCTGGGAGCACCTCTCTGGAGAGGTCTGCCAGAACAGACCTCAGGTCCGCAAGAGTTTCCTGCTCACAAAGCCCAGATGTAACCCAGATGTACTCGACAAAAGAGCCAGATAAATGAGAGCTCCTTCTCAGGGCACTAAACAATTAACAAATGCCAACTCTGATGACTCAGATGATGGGATTATCTACCAGGCAGGGATGTGGACACAGCTAGCACAATGATGCTCAGTGAGTGAAAGAGGAAAATAGGCTTATGATGGAAAGATAGGAGACTGCGGCAGAGAAATTTAAAAAATCTAATATGCTACCTGAGGAAGGTAGAAAAGGAAAAACAAAATAAACCCAGAGTAAGTAAAAGGAAGGAAATAAGACAAGAGGAGAAACCAATGAAACAATACACAATGGAGAAAATGAACACGGATATGCAGCAGGCTCTTTGAGAAGGAAGTACAATGCTAAACTTTGTCAACAGAGGGCGCTGGAGGGACTGCAAGGCTAGGAGAGGAAAGGGCTTCTTCCCTGGTGCCGGTTGTCTGCTCGGCCGTCTCCAGTGTGCAGGGGGACCCGGAGGTGCTCACTTGTAGGGAGGTGCTCTGCTAGCCAGCAAGCAGCTTCCTGCGCACCAGCTCTGGCCCCGGCGTCCCAGGGCTCTGCTGTATCCTGGGCCACTGCACCTGCTCCTCTACAGAGGTGAATCCCAGCCCTGCAGGGTGGGGAGCAAACTTCCAAGTCTGTTCCTTCCTGGGACACTTTCCCTCGGTCCTGAACGCTGCAACTGTACTTCTTTCTTGGCTATTTCTGCTTTCTTCAGAATCTCCTCTCACAGGTTGGCAGATAACTCCTCCTACTAGTTAATCATTAGGTTGGTGACCACCTAACCACCTGTTTAAGTTTATGGAAAGCTGACGGCTATTTTCGAAACTGCAGCTGACTTTTCTACTTACTCTAAGTGAATTACGTGGGGATGTGATGGGGCCCCACCCTTGTACTTGCGAGGCTTTGATGGTGGCACTGAGGTCTGCAGGTTCCTCGGGATGCAGTGCTGCCCGTGGTTCTCGACCTTGGCAGAGGAGGAACGCTCTGATGACTTCCACTTAACCCTTGCTCCTATAATGGGCCCTGACCTGCAGGTCAGAGAACCATATGGGGATGTGGCCAGTGGTCAGAGATGTCTATCCAAGTATACGCTCATCAAAAGATGAAGCTGACAGGTCTTGACTTCAGAGAATAGTTAACTGATTTATCTATTAAAAACGAGAAGGGGAGGGCACATGGGCTGAGCAAATGCACAGAGGCAATAAGACATAGGATGGCTATAAGAAGTGAGCTGCACTCCAGAACATGGGAAAAGAAGAAAGTAGAAAAGGCAGGACATTTTTCTCAACCTCAGATCACAGAGGGCCCCAAGGAAGAGGCTAAATACTAATGTCTTTACTTGGTAAGCAAGGGGTAACTAGGCATAATCTCCATCTGAATGAAATGACCAAAAGCAGATTAATCTTTCAAAAGCACAAATAGGTGAAATGTATCAGAGAGACTGGTTAGAAGGCCAAGGACACCACATGTATGACAGGGAACTCACTGGAGTTGTGGCAGAGAAATAAAGGTGGGTATGTGTGAAAAATACTATAGAGTTTAAAAAAAATATAAGATTTGGTAACTAATGAGATGTGAAGCATAACAGAGAATCAAAGATGACTTTTAAAAAAATATAGGCCAGGGAACTGAGAAAAAAAAATATATATATATAGGCCACCAGGAGGACGACAGTACTAGTCTAGCACAGTACTAGAACCAGGAATGCAGAGAGCAGACATAGATACACTTGTCTTTCTGCATGTACGAAGTTGCTACTGTGACTTGGTATAAATAAGGGCAATCTTTAAAACAATTTTGCTTTCCTTCAAACAGTTTTGCTTTTAGTCAGAAACACAGAAAATAGTAAGATGTGGCATTTTTCCAGGAAAATTTTAAACTAAAAATAGGGAACAAAGACAGGAAAGACAAGAGATTACTTAAAAAACAATAAATAGTCTTCAATCTAAGGCAGGTTGTTCATTTGGCAGCAGCTTCCAAAGTATGCAAATACCACACACTTGGAAACATCTGAGCTTTAAAGAGAGAAACTACTCACAGATGTTCTCCCCCTTCCATAGGTCTTCATGGGAAAGACTAAGCTGTGAGGGCATTATTGTGTGGCATCTGAACTGGTGGTCTCTGAGGCCAGGACGGCTGAGTTCAAATGCCACCTCTGCCACACGCTGTCTGTGTGTTTGGGGGCACATGACTCAACCTCTCTGTGTTTTGATTTCCTCATGTGCAAGATAGGAATGAAAGAGTACCTGTATCTCAGGGGGCTGTTTTGAAGATTAAATGTGTTAAATGAGGTAATATATGGCACTTAGTATTGTGTGTTTATGTTTAGATCTATCTAAACAAGAGCCCTATATATTGACAACAGAAGTCAAGCTTTCTTCATTCTATCTGTGAACAAACACTGGAGAACGTGAATGTAAGCAAACTACAGATAAGTGACTTTTATTGGGAAGTACTTTAAACAGCAATGAAGAAGTAATAGTCATGTGTAACAATTACGAACGAAAGCAAGTAAGACTCTTATTGAAAGTGAAAAGTGAAATTGAAGTCACTTAGTTGTGTCCAACTTTTTGTGACCCCATGGACTGGAGCCTACCCAGGCTCCTTCATCCAGGGAATTTTCCAGGCAAGAGTACTGGAGTGGGTTGCCATTTCCTTCTCCAGGGGATCTTCCCAACTCAGGGATCGAACCCATGTCCCCCGCATTGCAGGCAGACGTCTGTCTACTTTACTATCTGAGCCATCTGGGAAGCCCAATACTGTTATTACTTAATACTCCATAAACAGGAGACAACCTGAGAGAAATCTAAAGGTTCTAATGATGATAGCATATCAAGGGAGACTGAAAACTTCATAGCCAGCTTCAAGTCCTATACAATCAAAACAGGAACAGCAACTGGTAAAACCTTGATTATTCCAGCAAGTGAGATACTGCTCTCTAGCTCACACTGTCCAAACAGTAATGCAGTCTTTATGAGAAAGGCTTATTTCAATATTTTATCAGAAACCAAATGTAGTGACCCCTGTTTGTTAATGAACATGGGCAACTGTTTTGAGATTCATTTGGGAAGGAAATTCATACATTACTTTGTACCGTGAACAGTCAGCCCTCACAGTAACACATTATGGAAGAGAGGTGTAGAAAAGTCTTTGAAATTCTGCCCCTGTCCCGACCACAGTAGCAAGCACTCTCAAATTGCTCTCACACTTTGTCCAGTAAATTTTCATGATTGTCTGCCCCTAGTAACTGAAGGGAAAAAAACAAATAGGCTATGCAAACATCATAAAATTAAAATACATTAATAGATAACATACATATTTCTAAAATCTTGGTAACTGTGCATTGTTTACCCTAAAATAATATGAAATTAAACATTATATTCTGGCACCCCCTTCTGGCAACACGATCGAAATGCTATCCCAAGATTAATTTTAGCACAGCAGTTTCCCTGTAGGATTTGAACATATTACTGCAAGAAAAATGCTGTTTGGTGGTGATAATAAAACGGGTGAGAGGAGCAAAGTGAGGGGGATTGGACCGATGCTGGCGACTCCACCTCACATGTATGGCAGCCCGTCAGATGATTTAAGGATTTCTGCTGCTGCTGCTGCTAAGTCGCTTCAGTCGTGTCCGACCCTGTGTGACCCCATAGATGGCAGCCCACCAGGCTCCGCCGTCCCTGGGATTCTCCAGCCAAGAACATTGGAGTGGGTTGCCATTTCCTTCTCCAAGAATCTCTGATACCACGTTTATTGAGTGTCTGATACAGGCCAGGGGTGAGGCCAGAAGCTAGGACCCAAAGCTGAGCTGGAACTTGCCCTGAAGGAGCTTCAGTTCAGTCACAATCCAAGAAAGACAGGCATGGGTTCACAGACTGAGGAGCCTGACTCAGACTGGGAGACAGGAGAAGGCCCTCTCTCAGTGGCGATCATTAAGCTGAGTTTTGAAGAAGCCAAATTAACTGGATAAATGTGAGAAGGGAAGTTTTAGGCAAAAGGAAAAGTATGAAAGCACAGAGCTGAGACAATGATTCCATGTTTTGTAGGGAAAATATCACCCAGTGGGACTCAAGTGAAGCACCTGGGCTGAACAGTGGCAGAAAGAGTACACACAGGTCATATCACAAAAGGTCATATCTGCTAAGCTAAGGAGTTTAAACTTTCTCCTAAAAGCTATCAAAACCATCAAGGTGTGCTCTGCACTTGAGAAACATTTTTCTCTGGCTTTCCTATGAGTTACCAGGACTTCTGAAGTCACTCAATAAATATCCGGTATGCATTAGACATAAAGAGCTAAGTTCAGTGGAATAATTTGAAAGCAAAACTAAATGAAGCGAAGACACGCCTTTGAGAGAGAAAGCTGCAGAAGCCTCATGAAGCCATTCATAAATACCTTTTAAACTCGTCGTGGTAGAACTCCGACTTGCAAGTCACCATCTCGCCCCCTTGGATGTCCTCGCGACTTCTGACTCCCCCAAATACATATAGTTCCATGGCGACTCCACAGGCCACCGCTCCAAACCTGAAAGGCCACGCAACGTATACATAATAAGCATTAGATTCATCAGTATATCTCAGGACTTGATTCCGTATTTCCTCTTTTGCTTGTTTTAGCTCTGTGACATTCAGTGTTTCACAAATACATGAGTCTTCCTTTTTCAGGGTGNGAGAAATCTAAAGGTTCTAATGATGATAGCATATCAAGGGAGACTGAAAACTTCATAGCCAGCTTCAAGTCCTATACAATCAAAACAGGAACAGCAACTGGTAAAACCTTGATTATTCCAGCAAGTGAGATACTGCTCTCTAGCTCACACTGTCCAAACAGTAATGCAGTCTTTATGAGAAAGGCTTATTTCAATATTTTATCAGAAACCAAATGTAGTGACCCCTGTTTGTTAATGAACATGGGCAACTGTTTTGAGATTCATTTGGGAAGGAAATTCATACATTACTTTGTACCGTGAACAGTCAGCCCTCACAGTAACACATTATGGAAGAGAGGTGTAGAAAAGTCTTTGAAATTCTGCCCCTGTCCCGACCACAGTAGCAAGCACTCTCAAATTGCTCTCACACTTTGTCCAGTAAATTTTCATGATTGTCTGCCCCTAGTAACTGAAGGGAAAAAAACAAATAGGCTATGCAAACATCATAAAATTAAAATACATTAATAGATAACATACATATTTCTAAAATCTTGGTAACTGTGCATTGTTTACCCTAAAATAATATGAAATTAAACATTATATTCTGGCACCCCCTTCTGGCAACACGATCGAAATGCTATCCCAAGATTAATTTTAGCACAGCAGTTTCCCTGTAGGATTTGAACATATTACTGCAAGAAAAATGCTGTTTGGTGGTGATAATAAAACGGGTGAGAGGAGCAAAGTGAGGGGGATTGGACCGATGCTGGCGACTCCACCTCACATGTATGGCAGCCCGTCAGATGATTTAAGGATTTCTGCTGCTGCTGCTGCTAAGTCGCTTCAGTCGTGTCCGACCCTGTGCGACCCCATAGATGGCAGCCCACCAGGCTCCGCCGTCCCTGGGATTCTCCAGCCAAGAACATTGGAGTGGGTTGCCATTTCCTTCTCCAAGAATCTCTGATACCACGTTTATTGAGTGTCTGATACAGGCCAGGGGTGAGGCCAGAAGCTAGGACCCAAAGCTGAGCTGGAACTTGCCCTGAAGGAGCTTCAGTTCAGTCACAATCCAAGAAAGACAGGCATGGGTTCACAGACTGAGGAGCCTGACTCAGACTGGGAGACAGGAGAAGGCCCTCTCTCAGTGGCGATCATTAAGCTGAGTTTTGAAGAAGCCAAATTAACTGGATAAATGTGAGAAGGGAAGTTTTAGGCAAAAGGAAAAGTATGAAAGCACAGAGCTGAGACAATGATTCCATGTTTTGTAGGGAAAATATCACCCAGTGGGACTCAAGTGAAGCACCTGGGCTGAACAGTGGCAGAAAGAGTACACACAGGTCATATCACAAAAGGTCATATCTGCTAAGCTAAGGAGTTTAAACTTTCTCCTAAAAGCTATCAAAACCATCAAGGTGTGCTCTGCACTTGAGAAACATTTTTCTCTGGCTTTCCTATGAGTTACCAGGACTTCTGAAGTCACTCAATAAATATCCGGTATGCATTAGACATAAAGAGCTAAGTTCAGTGGAATAATTTGAAAGCAAAACTAAATGAAGCGAAGACACGCCTTTGAGAGAGAAAGCTGCAGAAGCCGCATGAAGCCATTCATAAATACCTTTTAAACTCGTCGTGGTAGAACTCCGACTTGCAAGTCACCATCTCGCCCCCTTGGATGTCCTCGCGACTTCTGACTCCCCCAAATACATATAGTTCCATGGCGACTCCACAGGCCACCGCTCCAAACCTGAAAGGCCACGCAACGTATACATAATAAGCATTAGATTCATCAGTATATCTCAGGACTTGATTCCGTATTTCCTCTTTTGCTTGTTTTAGCTCTGTGACATTCAGTGTTTCACAAATACATGAGTCTTCCTTTTTCAGGGTGTGGATTATTCATTTAGCGTTATATGAACCAAATGACAAGTCACATAAAAGATCCGTTTAAAAGAAGAGAGAAGCGAAAGCCAGGCGAAGGGGGATCTGTGCAGCCCACATCCCTGTTCTCTCACCTCCTCTCTTTCAGGGGACAGATGGCGGTCCACTGCTGGGTCCGGGGGTCATAGCATTCCACAGACTCGAAGAGTTTCCCATAGGATCCTCCACCCATGGCATAGATTTTCTTTTTCATAGCTGCATAGCAGCCAATCTGGAAGGAGGAAGCAGCAGTGGGGGAGGCAACGTTTATCATTAAAAGTCAACACCAGCTTGGCTAGAACCCTGGGAGATGTTTGGAAAAGGGTCTGATAGAGACTTTCAAAAACGGGAAGAGCATGGGTAATACAGATACTGTCCTCAGGGAAGGATTAGCTCCACCTAACACTGCTCTTCTAAGTGAGATAAGCATACAAGCCTGGCTTTTAAAGGAGCTTTCCAAACTCTCTTCTTTCATCACTATTTGAAGAGTACAAGATGCAGAGTCCACAGAGAAAGATGTCACTCAACTCTTGCCCCAAATTAAGTCAGCTGGAAGGGCACACACACAGTGAGTGATCATATTACCAGTGAGTCCAGTACCAAGGTGTGAAATACCCAGGGCGCTAGACAGGCTCTGGCCTGATGATGAAGTGCCCGTCTCCGCCAGGGAACAGAAATACAGACCAAGCCCTGGACAGCTAATGGGAGCCCTTAGTCTTCATTCTTCTCAGAAGCCAACAGCAGTTCTTTATCTCTGGATCAACAGATTAATGTCTCCTCCCAAGCGTGCATGATGATTAAGAAAACAGGTTTGGGAGATGTGGTTCCTGCCTAGGTTAGTGCCATCACGGAGCATTTATCAGGTGTGGGCCGCAATAGCACTGCCCAGAGCCCACTGCCCCCTGTGAACTCTCTCACACAGCTCCCCAGCTTGGTATGTGAATGGCAATAGTGAAGGCAAGAAGCTACCAGCAAAGACAGACTTCTTTAATGTTAATGCTTTAACATATCAATTGCATTAAAAGGCATCTGTGAGAAATGAAGAAACTAACTTTAAAATCCAGTGTGTGAATCAGTCATCACGAGGTATAGTTCTCACCTTTCTAACCATGGTCAAATCAGGTTGCTTTGTCCAGGTTTTAGAATAAATATCATAACATTCCATGGAAATGAGCTCTTTTTCACCATCTTCTCCTCCTAAAACGTACAGCATGCCATCTATCTCCACAATTCCAAAATTATGTCTTGCCTGAAAAAACATTAAAGAGCTTTGTAGACAAAAGGCCGACTATCATATTGAAAGCTGATAATCATACATTTAATACAAATGACAGGTTTTCATTACATTCCTGCAAAGAAATACAAGACTCAGAACTGTGTCTCTCCAACAGTTCTGCTTTCCCCAGAAGCTCACTCTTCTATCACAAGAGACAGAGAACCCAAGTCCAGGAATTTCCTGGAACAAGGGAATTTCACGAGAGGTGGACTCCCGGGTAAAATCCTTACCTTTCACTCTAGTCAGCTCATGACAAGAAAAAGAACGATTACCACCTGATTCCATAAAATGATTTTTGTTCAGCATGGGTAGTAGTGGCTCCCAGCTGACGTGTGAAATTGCGTAAGAGCCCCAGCAACAGGCCTGCCCGTGGTGGTGGTGGGGTGGTGCGTACAGCCTGCACAAAGGCTGCCCGCAGCGTGACACTCACCCACTCACAGCACTGACCACTCAGAAGGCCCTGCCATCCAGAAGTCTGTGCGAACCATTTAAAAAGGGCTAGTGTGTGAGGAGGGGTGATGTGGTATGAAGAGAAAGAAAGCAAGGGAGGCAAAAGGGGAGCTGAGGGCCCGTGGGGAGGCCTTGCTGAGAAGGAGGCAGGCAGCGTGCCACGCAGGTACCTGACAAAGGACTGAAGCAAGTGTGTTCCCAGGAGGTGGGGTGGAGGGCACAGGCACGCCAGGCGGGGCTGCTGTCTCTGTCATTACACTCAAAGGCAGTAGCAAACCAAAGTGCTAACGGGGGTAAAAAGAAACGTCAAACAAGAAGAAGCAATGCTTTGCATACCTCGTTCATCGGCGGCAATGCAGTCCACATGTTCGCATCTGGGTCATACTTTTCTCCTGAGCTCAGGGTCTGCTTGTTTTCATCTTGGCCCCCAAATACAAACAAAAACCCTTCTGAAAAATCAAAGGAGACACACAGGAAAGTTGACCCATAAGTTTTCAATACCCATCCCCAGGCAAATGCAAATGCCCTGAGGGCAGAGGTGGTGTGTGGAGGCACCTTCTTTGATGACAAGGGATTCGAGATCTTTGTCACACTTCACTCAATCCGTGATGACACAGTTAATCTGTCAGTCACTCCGGCCATTTCACTTCACTCAGAATCTCTGAGCAGGGAACTCTCTTATACTGTTGGTGGGAATGCAAACTAGCACAGCCATTATGGAAAACAGTGTGGAGATTCCTTCAAGAATTGCAAATAGAATTGCCTTATGACCCAGCAATCCCACTGCTGGGCATACACACTGAGGAAACCCGAATTGAAAGAGACACATGTACCCCAATGTTCATTGCAGCATTATTTATAATTGCCAGGACATGGAAACAACCCAGATGTCCATCAGCAGATGAATGGATAAGAAAGCTGTGGTACATATACACAATGGAGTATTACTCAGCCCTTAAAAAGAATAAGTTTGACACAGTTCTAATGAGATGGATGAAACTGGAGCCGATTATACAGAGTGAAGTAAGCCAGAAAGAAAAACACCAATACAGTATACTGACACATATATATGGAATTTAGAAAGATAGTAATGATGACCCTGTAAGTGAGACAATATAAGAGACACAGAGGTATAGAACGGACTTTTGGCTTCTGAGGGAGAGGGAGAGGGTGGGATGATTTGGGAGAATGGCACTGAAACATGTATACTATCATATAAGAAATGAAG
>SJYW01021230.1:311863-394596 GCA_006410735.1 Raphicerus campestris | reverse complement strand
GTAAGTGAGACAATATAAGAGACACAGAGGTATAGAACGGACTTTTGGCTTCTGAGGGAGAGGGAGAGGGTGGGATGATCTGGGAGAATGGCACTGAAACATATATACTATCATATAAGAAATGAAGTGCCAATCTATGTTCAATACAGGATACAGGATGCTTGGGGCTGGTGTACGGGATGATCCGGGGAGATGGGGTGGGAAGGGAGGTGGGAGGGGGCTTCAGCATTGGGAGATTGTGTACACCTGTGGCTGATTCATGTCAATGTATGGCAAAACCAATACAGTACTGCAAAATAGATTAAAGTATTAAAAAAAAAAAAAAGAATCTCTAAGCAGATTCCCACTTCTCTGTGGCTTAAAAGGGAAACTGATCCCACCCATCCAGTCATGAAATGACTCTTAAGCTATCTCAGTTTCTCTGTTCTGTTCCCCAGCCCGTATTTTAAAATAAAATAGTTTTCTTAAAGAAGAAACAGCCACAGAGACACTGGTAAAACTAAAGGGAAATGTAGGCTGGAGAGGTTACCATGCATGGAAACCACTTTGGTCTGAGGGTATTAGCAATGTGGGAAAAACGCAAGCTTTCTCTTAATGGCTTTGAGGGCATGAAGAAGATAGCAATCTAAATCTCAGGCCCACAGAGAGTGTGGTTTCTGGCAGGAAAGCCTCTTCGAAGTTCTAACCCTCAGGATGAAGGCCAACCAGAATGAGAAGCCAAATTTAAATATCCTTGCTTATTTAGGAAATCTCAAAATTTGAATTTGATTTACAGTAATTACAAATTAGTGTTTTTAGGCAACTGGCAGAAACAAATGCAAAACTTCTATGGAAGACAGTACCTTTACCTAAGTTTTAGAATCTAACATTCTAAGATTTTAAATTATTAAACTTTTCTTACAAGTAATTTTTAATAAAATGATCAGCACCCAGCCAAAGATACTCAGGTATACAAAGGAACTAGACTCTATGAAGATGAAGCAGTAGAAACAGACAATAGGAGATAATCTAGAAAAAGACTGCAAAATTTCAAATATTAGAGTAATAAGAGAGATGATAAAACAAAAATGCTCACTACGTTATTTAAAGATAACTCTATACAAAGGGATGGACATAGCAGGTTTGAAAAAAAGAAAATTCTAGAGGGAAAAAAAAGATGAAATAGATTGAATAAAACATTCAATGGATAGATTCAATGGCAGATTCATCACAAAGAAAACAAAACAAAAAGAAGGCAGAAGGCCAGGGATGGAGTAAAAAGCTCTAGCCATGTTTAATCTGACTTCCAAGAGCAGAGGGGCAGAGGAGAATGAGCAAGGACAACATTTGAAGACATAATAAATAAAAATTTTCCAGATTTGATGATAGGCCAACCTTCAGAGTCAAGATGCCCAACAATACCCCAATATGGTAAAATTTCAAATAAAATGTTCAACCTAATACTGAAATGACAGGGAAAAAAGACAAAATACAACAAAAAACTTAAATATAGTCCAGAGAAAAGATAGAGTTTTATATCTGACAACTGACTTAACAACTAGGAATAACAGAGGTCAGAAGAAAAATATCTTCAGTGTGCTGAACAATAACAGAGGCTAACCTAAAATTCTATACCCAGCAAACATATCCTTTAAGGATGAAGGCAAAATAATGCCAACATTAGACCCACGTTAAATTCAGAAGGATCAACTTCAGAGAGAAGGAAAATGATCCCAAATGGAAAGTTTGAGGAGTAAGAGGGAAAAAACAAAGACGCTGGTAAATATGTAGATAAATTTAAATGAATACTACCTATAGGTGTATATATAACATAGATTAAGAAAACACACATACATGTAAATATTTACTTGTAAATAACCACATATTTTAATACTGTAAAACTGTGAAACATGAAAAATAGAGTATAAATATGTACTGATTAACTCTAGACTTTGTTAACAATACAGGCTGAGGATGCTAATGTAACTTTCAAAGGGACAGAGACATAGAATATAACTTCTAATCTGGTCCAGAGGGAAAAAATTGAATGACAAAAAAAGTCCATCAAGTGTTTTTTGAAAAAAGATAGGAAAAGAAGAAAGATGGAATAGGCTGGACATACAGGAACTACTCAGTCATTTCATAACCCTGGTCAACATGATTGGAAACAATTCCTCTCCTCACTGTTTCAAGTTTCTCAAACAACCACCCCTCTAGGAAACCTGAAAGTTATGATACAGGATCCTTTGTGGTAGGTGTGCATGTGTGAAAATTATGCACACCTGTACACATTATGGGGGGAAATTTTAAGGAAAGTCTGAGAAAAAGAACAGAGAAATCAGACCCATGTTCTGTTGCCACCACCACTCCATTCAGCTGACTACCATTGACGAAAACGTCAACAGTCATGGAACTACAGTTTCACTTCCATTCCACAGCTGTAGCCATATCTACAATACAGTCCAGTGTGGAAGAGCTTAAAAATGTTAATGTAATGTTAGTGGGCAAACAGATTATGAAAGAAGAGTTCCAGGAAGACTGCTGACAATACCTGGAACGAAGTGAAATGGCACCGGCAGGATGACGCCAGCAAGGTAGTGAGAGCTTCCAATAATGCTCCAAACTTGCAAAGGTTAACCAAAACATTCTTTCTATAGTAAAGTAACTTTAAGCCAGAACTAATTTAGGTAATATTTTCTCAAGTCTCCTATGAAATGCCTGCTCTTACATGACACTCTTACTTTGGATGTGTGTTACACACTGCAACTTTAGACTTGCCAGGCTCTCCAAGATGGGGCACAAGCATGGCACAAGGAAATCTGCGTCTCAGATGTGATCATCCGGCCAGTGGGTGGTAAGAGTCACTCGGCTCTGCTCTTCCAGCAGTTAAGTCATCCAACAAAAATGCTCCACTACTGACGTCTTAAAAACAGCTACATAGTTAAGACTTGGGAACAGTAAGGACTGGTCAGAAGACACTCTTCTTACCAGTCTTGAAAGCTAGAGCCACGCTGAACATGTCCCCATAGAGGGGCAATATCTTTAAGAGGTTCTGAGTCATCCTGCACAGCACTGAAATTACGTCTCCCTCGATCTCGTGTTTAAGTGAAGCAGATGAGGGCACGGTACCTGCTGAGAGGACCCCATGGTTGATTCTCGGCATGCTTAGAGGGGCCAGTTCGATCCACAGCTGCCGATTGGGGTCGTAAAGGGGGCACATACATCGCATCGCTGCCGTTGGCTTCCGCGAACTAAGAGGAGGCAGACCATCAGTTAGCAAGCAGTTAATATGTTTATATTCTGCTTAGAATAACCACGACGAGTTTACTGCTCTCAAGAATGTTTCAAACATTTAAAAAAAAAACAAAACTGATCGCTATTTAGGCTTTAGACACTGAGAACTGTCCTGAGTTCTTGTGCACACGGAAATCTCTCTTCCCTTACTTAGACCACAGCTCACGGCCACGCTTACACTCTCTCCTCTCCACCCACGGTCACGATGCACTCCGAGTAGCCGCGGGGCTTGAAGCTGGCCAGCATGGCCTCCCCCTGCTGCGGCTGGCTGAGGGGGATGTTGCTGCACTCCTTGACGATCTCGCGGACCAAGGGCTCGTTGAGCATCTGCTCCCGTAAGTAGCTCGAGTCCAACCCTGAAACCCACAGCGCTGACATGACATCCTTCATGTGGACCTGCAGAGCAGGGCGGAAAGCACGGGGAGGAGAAAGGGAGAGTGCGCATTTAGAAGGCACATTTTCCAACTCATAGAAAACTACAGCTGTTGACGAGTCAGATGATCAACAGGCAAGGAGTAAGGGCCAGGGCTGCTTGAATGTGTGAGGTGGCCCCTTTCCTTTCTACTTCCTCTAGCTTTGATAAACAAAAGTTTAACTTAAAATAGCATCACTTCAGATTCATATTTGCTGGATCACTGCAAAGTTTTAAGAAGCTTCCATTACACCCTACAGGGCTCCCACTGCAACAGGAAAACCTACAAGAACTCTGCTATGATTTGCTTTACCTCACTAATTTGGATGTGCTATGAGTTATACCCCATTTATACAAATATTAGTTATAGAAAGAGCTTGACACAATATGTCAACTAGATAATGAAAATGTACCAACATTAAAATTATGAGAAAAATCTGAAAAAGCCCAATACCAAAATCAAAAATCGTGACAACTATGTAATCATTTCTTCAGAAATTACTACTAAAAATGATGAATTACAGGCCTTGCATGCTCAATCATTAAATTTGAACCAAATGACTACAGGACTCTACATATGTAAGGCGAGTAGTTTTCCTGGGCTTTGGAATCATCACTTTAAGGTCCACTCATCTATACCCTGAGTAGTAAAGGCCAGCAGTCCTTAACAGCGTTAAGCTGGGATTAACCAAAGGATGAGGAACTGCCTTTTCTTTCCCAGCAGCCATTCCACCTTTGAGCCCTCATCACTTTAAGGCAAGAAGGGGGTCACAGAGAAGCTGTTTCAGTGGTGCTGTCATGCTGGAAACGCTCCTTTCCTCTTTTCTAAGCTATCCCACCCACCAACGTGGAAAGCAGGACACTAACTGTACCCACTGAGCTGAAACTAAGCATGCGGTTTCCAAGGGGGCACAGCTTATGGACCTACAGAATTTTAAAATTACAAGCTGATCATTAACATGTAAATCGAGGATTACTAAGAACAATCAACAATGCAATTAGGCATTTTGAAAGCCTCTCTGAAATGTATTTATTTTGGAGCTAGCCTCTAGAACATACACACGAGATTCAAAGCCCTGTGATGTAAAGGCTAAAGCACCCTCCCTGAATGTGTCAACGATCTCAAACCTGATATCCTCTAACACATTTCCCATTAAAAGCAACATTCAAAGGATGTCAAGTCACTTTTAAGTGTTAATATTTTCATTGCTATATGATGAGTTACACTCACTCTGGTGGACAGATCTGAAAAAAACCAACCACTTCCAACTGGGAAGATGTTTAACGGGTCATGGTTTAGATCACAACTCTACGTTTTTCAAGTTGGAGGAGAAAGATAAAACATATAAAACTGGGGAGAAGAATAGACAAATACGAATAAGTAAGTGGAATGTCAAACTCAGAGCATGCTATAAGGCACCTTTCTTATTTCTGTATCGTGCGCTATCCATCGGATGACTGCTTCAAACACGTATCTTTCGTTGCCGACGTTTAACTTCTCGAGAGAAATCACCTCCTTCAGCTTCTGAGGACTCAGCTCGAGGAACTCCTCGGTGCTGCTGACATCTCGGAAGTGGGTCTCCAGGTACTCAGTGGCCAAGTAATGCACGTGGTGCAGGCAGTAGTGCAGCGCGAAGTCCCGGATGCCGATGCAGTTCTCGGCGGCGATGCAGCCCTCCAGGAACTCGCAGCACAGCGCCTTGAGGTCCGTCAGCAGCAGCAGGTCCGCCGCCTGCACCACGTCCTGGATGGTGTCCTCGTTCAGCCGGATCTGAAAGGACCATAGGGGGCAGTTTGTATCTGAGCGTGTATATCTAGAACCCACACCGCTAATCTAGCAGGCCAAACCACACAGGAGCTCCACTTTGGGAGGCCAAAGGCGACTGAGGATGGGCAGATTTCACTCGGTTCAACTTTGCTCTCAAGAGCAGACAGAAGGCCCCAAGGTACCTGGGGCAACATAGACCGTGCGTGGCTGGTCAGCTTCTTCCAGTTCTTCCCTCGCTTTACCCACATGAACCACCAACAGCCCTTCTGAGTGAACTGTCCATGGTGATCATGCTCAGCTTGGAGGAAAACCTTAAATGACTGAAATGCTTATCAGGAAGTCGCAACTTCTGCAATTCTACGGTAGACGGAAAGGGATTTCTATAAATGCAAGCACTTCAACTAATGAAAGTCTTTCCTCCAAATAAATGAGGGTCCCTCCTTTTGCCTCACGGTGTTTGAAAGACACCCTGTGGCCTCCCTGAAGAGGGAGAGCCACGCCGCCTGGGGGCTGCCTTTGGGACACCAAGCACCGCATTCGGTGCCAAGATGCCATTTGGTCTCAAAGCTACCTTCTGGAATAAATCCCCCAAATTCCATTGTGGACATTTACTTTTCCTTAATTTTCTTCAGTATTCTGATTGATGCTTCTTCCTCCACCCCCTTCACAGTTTTTCTATGCCATGGTGAGGCAACATAAAGACATAGGACCCTAAAATACTGCCATGATCACAAACGGTCCACTCACAAGGAAACGTGAAGGAGGGATTTCACAGCATAGCAAAGTGCAGCAAGAAACGTTTTACCACGATTTGAGATGCACATGTTTGGTACCACAGGCAAGCAAGAGCTCCAAGTTTCAAATGCAAGCTTGAACATGAATATGCTCTAACTGGCTTCTAACCTGTCATAACTGTCGCTGAATTGATTTTACAAGTTAGGTGAGAGTTGGGCCCTATGTCTGGTTTTGTGATGCTACAGAGCATTTTGAGGGGTGTCCTCAAACTGATTTAAGTGCATTTATTCTAAATAATCATACACATAACCTTACTTCCACACACTCACCACCTAGTGTTTAGAGAAACGAGAAAGTGATAACATCGTGAAATGAAATAGAAAGCTTCAAAGAGGATGATGGTCACCGAATGTGATTCTGGACAGAATGAACGTTGACAAAAAAGTAAGGAGTGCACTCAGAATACTTACGCAGGAGACAGAGCCTTTACAGAAGGAAAATCAGAAGAATGAGGAGAAGGAAGGAGGAGAGAGAGCAGGCCACGCACCCTCAAGAGGAGCAGAGCGGAAACGCACTCTCGCATAATCAGGCATAAAGGACACCAGCATTCTCCTAACTCAAACCCAGATCGTTAAGTCTTCATGCTACCCTTTAAACCGCATGAATAGCGGGGTACGGGGGCGGGGAGCAGAGGAGGGCAAAGGAAAGGAAAGGATCCCTAGCCACTGATCACTTCCTTCCTTGGGTTTCATTAAATTCCCAGAAATGTAAGTGGGTCCAGAGAGTAAAGGGAAATGAGCAGGAAAGAATGAGCGGGGACAGGACCGAGGCATTGAGAACACAGCGCAGGTGCCCGTCACCTGAGTCTTGAAGTCCTTACCTCTAGAGAATAATCCCCACCACCCACAGAGGCTCCCAGGCCCATGCCATGGAGACAGAATGAGTTCCCTGCGAGTGTGGGTCCAGGGCAAGACTGGAAGAGAGGTTTAAACACCAGCAGCCAGCAGTGAGGGGGCATCCCTTGTGTACATGTCTCAGACTGGAAGGGGGCACTCAGAACGGGAGAGACAGCCTGGGATCTGGGTAAATTTGCCTGCTTTTCTTTCAAGGGCAGACCCTGGAAGAAAGCACTCAGGTGCTGCGTGGGCAGGAGACGCAAGTCAAGCCCGCAGTGAAGCAAGATGGAGGGGGCGGGGCTGCTCAGCCTCACCCTGAGCCTGAGGGTCTACTCAGCTCTTCCTCTGGGTCTCAGCGTACCTGCCCACTGAAGATGTAATCCAGGATCTCTCTCATAACCATTACCGATATCCCTTCAAGTTCAATCTTATAGGTTGATCCATCATCTTTTGGAGGATTATAGTTTAACTTTGTCCTAAGAAAGGGAAAAAAATGTAAAATTTCTATGAAAGAACAGAATAGCTAGAAATATTTATGCACTAAATACTCTACAAAGTATATGATACTTATCGACATATGAATCCTACCTAGAACATTTGGCTTGTTAACTTTGGAGCAACATATGTTCTGTACTTTCAACTGCAAAGCACTTGTTGAAGGGCTCAGTGCTTCCTCTTAAACAAGCGAGACACAACCAAAGCACTAAGGGCATGTGAGCCAGGCTCTCTATCTCACCTGGGGAGCCCCAGGCCCTTTGGCTTAATTTCCCCTGTATTTAATTATCCAGCTATTCTCAATGATGTAATAAGGACCCCACACATCCACCACCCAAAACAGAAGCTAGGACCTCGACAATAACCTGCCTCTAACCAAATCATCCTCCCCATCGGTTCATTCCCCTCCTTCCTCATCTGAAGTAACTATTAAACCAAACACTGTATTCAAGTTTCCCGTTTCAAGGTTTTGATTTTATAAAAGTGTTTCATGCTGTCTGTAATCTTCTGGGGCTNTCATCCTCCCCATCGGTTCATTCCCCTCCTTCCTCATCTGAAGTAACTATTAAACCAAACACTGTATTCAAGTTTCCCGTTTCAAGGTTTTGATTTTATAAAAGTGTTTCATGCTGTCTGTAATCTTCTGGGGCTGTTTCCATTTACTGTTACATTGCTGAGTCATTCATCTTGCTGAGTGACACATTTTTTCTTTTTTTAGGCTGTATAATACGCCACTTTCCTGTTGATGGGCCCCTGGGCTATGGCTCCAGGTTTGGGGTATTGGGAACAGTACTGCTAGGTATTCCTGTGTGTGTCTCTCTTTGTGATATGCTAAAGAATTTCTCTTGGGTTTATCCCTGGGAGTAGAATTAAGCTAAATTCTTTTTCCAAAGTATGAGCTAATACTCAATTATTCTGCCCAGTAGCTGGAGCAGTTTTCTGCCTCATCTGGTGTGGACCCACAAACTCTGCGAAACTCGTCTCTGCCCCACTTCCTAATCCCGTCCGTCGGCGAGTGGAGTGTGGTCTCTGGTGTGGCTGTGGCCCGTCTCCCCTCACGACCCGGGTGCTGGACGTCTCTCCCAGGCCCGTGGCCACACGCGCCTCCTCTGTCATGAAACACACGTTTAGCTCACGTCTCACTTTCAATCGAGTTCACTGCCCTCCTCACAATGAGGTGCAGGCCTTCTCTGGTAAACTCTTGGTAAACCTTGGCAGACTTGATACTTTTTTTTCCCCCTAAGGTGATAGAAAAAGACAGTTCCAGAAAAACATCGATTTCTGCTTTATTGACTATGCCAAAGCCTTTGACTGTGTGGATCACAATAAACTGNCCTCTGGATAAAGTACCCATTACTTTATTCTGCAATAAATGCTTTGTCCCAGTCTGCTGAAAGCCTCTTTCTCCCTCCACTGTCCTTATCGTCACAATCGTTTGATTTTCTGCCTAGCTGCTTACTCCTAAAATTTAGGAGACTTGACTAATAAATACAGAAGGAGTGATAGTTACACAGGGATGCTATAACTAGGGATGGAAAGTTGGTGAGGAATAGAATGTTCACATAACCTCCAGGTCTCACCCTGTAAGTTACATGTTAACTACAAAGAGAAGAGGCGTGAGATTAATCCAGGAGACACCATCTCTAACCATGTGATCAAACCAACACTAATGATGTCCGGACAAGTGGCCATCCCGGGCCCCTGATTCCACGCACTCAGGAGGACGTGCCATCANAGGAGAAGGGGACGACAGAGGATGAGATGGCTGGATGGCATCATGGACTCAACAGATGTGAATCAGAGTGAACTCCGGGAGTTGGTGATGGACAGGGAGGCCTGGCATGCTGCGATTCATGGGGTCGCAAAGAGTCGGACACAACTGAGCGACTGAACTGAATTGAAGGTGATGAACAACTTCACAGTCAGTGAAGACTAATTTTTCACAGTCAGTGCTTTCTGGGTCTTGTTTAAGAACAGGTCCTTTACCCAAGGTCTAAAAGATGCTCCTAATTTAGCAGTGAGGGAAGTGAAGACACACTTAAGTCACACTTAGGTAACAGTCCAAAGGCTTGGAGTTGGCAGGATAAGGCGGCTGTGGAAGGAGGGTGAAGGATGAACCAAGTGCAGAACAACGGATGGACAAAGTCTTAGCAAACAGGTGAGTTCTCAGAACCTTGCTCCACAGAGGGAATGACCCCCCTGCTCTGCTGAGGAAGGCTGCCCAGCTCCAGTGGAAGACTGATATACTCTGAAGGGTATGCAACAGAGAAAGTAGTTTAACCAGTCAAAATGCCAACCAAATATCAGGACTGAACAGATATTTTCATCTATACAAAGTCTCAAAACAAATGATCTCCCATGCAACACTTCTCAGAATGCTGTTCCAAAAACTGCCCCAGAAAACATCCAGAAAGAGGAAGATTTTGAACAAAAAAAAGACAGGATCCAACACAGGAAAGCAGGGAAGGGAATGGTGAGGGGTGACCCTAGGGCCAGCCCTGCACCAGCAGAAGGAAGCTGGCTCATTCTGGTCCAACGGGAGGCCTTGGCAGGCCTTTAGGCAGGCGAAATCGGTGGAATATATACCGCATCTGAAGGTAGACAGAGGATATTTAGATAACTCTGCTTCCCCCTATATTCCGTATCTACTGTTCCTGCCTCTGTAGTTTCCCCTGAACTAACAATTTTACACAAAAGGCATGTCTTTTCTGCTTGCTGCACTCTAGGTGTATCTATACAAGTGACATTTTTATTAAAAGTGAAGAGAAAATTTTTCAGTCAATTCTCAGTCAAGAAAAGACAGCAGAAGTGGTAAGAATCACACTGAAATCACTAATATTGGGCTCTACAATCTACTGTACACAGATGCGTCCTCAGGGAATGTTTCACTGAGGATGGTGTCAGTATTCCTATTTCTAACTCACCGAGCTCGTTATTACCATATCGCCTCTTCAGCACTGAGTCCACCCTTCTTGCAGGCTCTGTGAAAACCGATCTGAGCCTTCTGGAGGGTGAACTGGCAGGGTGCGAAGTGTGGGAAGCGGAGGGTGCCGGGGAGGCACCGCAGGGGGAGGGTCTGCCGCCTGGCCCTGGCTCCGCAGCCAGGCAGGCTCCTGGGGGTAAGGCTGCCCGTGGCGCCTGCCAGCTTGCCCTGGAACTCCTGGAGGCATTCCCCAGCACCACAGGGGACAGATTTCTGGCGCGTTCCAGAGGGCTGACTTCAAGCAAATTCCACCAGTGTGGCTTCTCTGCCACGCGTTGATCTGTCCTGGCCGATCAAGTCTGCATCTCAGCTGTGCAGAATTACGTCAGCTACGCCTTGAATTTGCAGTTTCCTCTTTGTGGCCAATCTCTCATTACACTATAATCTCTTATAGTTAAAATTTTTTTTAAACTTTTGTTGCTCAGATTACTATGTGGCTTCTTAATCCTGACTAGATGCAGTCTTGAACATATTTAAAGGGACTAGCTACAAAATGTGTTCACATAGAGGAGTGCCACCTAGAATTCAAGTGGTTCCAACCAGAGCTGGCTGTGCTTGCCCACGGGCTGCAGACAGTGTGGTGGGAGGGGAGCCGAGCTGATGGGGAAAGAGGTTATGAAGACGCTGATCAGTATGCCCCCTTTCTACTTTTCAGCCACGTGACTGGACTTTTTTTTTAGATGATTATAGTCATCTCTTGGTATCCTTGAGGGAATGATTCCAGGACCCACAGAGATACTGAGAGGATAACAGGCAGGAAGGCCAGGGGTCTCCAAATGGGGGAAATAGCCTGCAAGTGTCAGACATTTTATCTCTCTTAAGCGGCAGGAGGAAACAAATTTAAAAGGAGGTTTCTCTTAAAATTCTGTGTTGCCATAATAACACCTGGTTTCACTTGAAGTTAACCAGTGCCTTTTTCTTATGGAAATGTTTATCTTAAGCTATGCTAATGTACTATGCATTTACCCCAAACTCTGTCTTCAAGTCGGTTCCGCCTTTTGGGCTCAGAACCTACTTGATAAACCACTATGTTATACTCCGATGTTGTTCCTCTAATCTGTGTAAATAACACTATTTGTATGGTGCTCTGCCCTTCTTCAAGATTCAAGTTAATCCTTTTATGGCCCCAAATGAACAATTTGGAGCCAAGGTTATCCCAAAATACATCCTATGGGTGAGGGGCCTGGTGCCATTCTAAGTTTTGAGACATTCCTTTCTTTAATTAACAGACTGCCGATGACTATATAACATCCAGCTAAAGACTAGCAGGGGGGTACTCTTTCTGCCCCCTTCTGATGCCTATGTCAGAAGCTTTCTCTATCTCCTTTATACTTTAATAAAACTTTATTACACAAAAGCTCTGAGCGATCAAGCCTGTCTCTGGCCCCGGATTGAATTCTTCTCCTCTGGGGGCCAAGAATCCCGATGTCGTGATTCAACAACAACCTTTCAATACCACAGTCTGCAGACTCTCAAGTCCCTTTGTCCAGCGCCCTGCACCTGCATCTACTGATTCAACCCACCATGGATCATGTAGAACTGACCTCTGAACAACATGGGTTTGAAGTGCATGAGTTCACTTACGTGTAGATTTTCTTCAATTAACCTGTGTATCAGTAAACGCATGCAATACTGAAAAAAAAAAAAATCCACATATATGGACCTGTACAGTTCAAACCCACATTGTTCAGGGGTCAACTACTGCCGAGTGTTTTTACAACGAAAAAGAATCGCTTTTAAAGAGTACAGTTCCTGGGGCTTCTCTGGTGGTTCAGAGGTTAAGAATTTGCTTGTCAGGGCAGGTGACATGGGTTCGATCCCTGGTCAGGGGAGATCCCACATACTGTGAGGGAACTAAGCCTGTGTACCACAACTACTGAGCCCACACGCCACTCGTTGCATCTAGAGAAAGCCCGTGTATAGCAACAAAGACTCACCACAGCAAAAAAATTGAATTAATATACATATATATTTTTTAAAGGTACAGTTTTATTTCAGCAGCTGGCAGGGTATAGTCAATAGCTAAGTGAAGTGAAGTTGCTCAGTCATGTCCAGCTCTTTGCGACCCCATGGACTGTAGCCCAGCAGGCTCTTCAATCCATGGAATTTTCCAGGCAAGAGTACTGGAGTGGGCTGCCATTTCCTTCTCCAGGGGATCTTCCCGACCCAGAGATCAAACCTGGNAGACTAGCAGGGGGGTACTCTTTCTGCCCCCTTCTGATGCCTATGTCAGAAGCTTTCTCTATCTCCTTTATACTTTAATAAAACTTTATTACACAAAAGCTCTGAGCGATCAAGCCTGTCTCTGGCCCCGGATTGAATTCTTCTCCTCTGGGGGCCAAGAATCCCGATGTCGTGATTCAACAACAACCTTTCAATACCACAGTCTGCAGACTCTCAAGTCCCTTTGTCCAGCGCCCTGCACCTGCATCTACTGATTCAACCCACCATGGATCATGTAGAACTGACCTCTGAACAACATGGGTTTGAAGTGCATGAGTTCACTTACGTGTAGATTTTCTTCAATTAACCTGTGTATCAGTAAACGCATGCAATACTGAAAAAAAAAAAAATCCACATATATGGACCTGTACAGTTCAAACCCACATTGTTCAGGGGTCAACTACTGCCGAGTGTTTTTACAACGAAAAAGAATCGCTTTTAAAGAGTACAGTTCCTGGGGCTTCTCTGGTGGTTCAGAGGTTAAGAATTTGCTTGTCAGGGCAGGTGACATGGGTTCGATCCCTGGTCAGGGGAGATCCCACATACTGTGAGGGAACTAAGCCTGTGTACCACAACTACTGAGCCCACACGCCACTCGTTGCATCTAGAGAAAGCCCGTGTATAGCAACAAAGACTCACCACAGCAAAAAAATTGAATTAATATACATATATATTTTTTAAAGGTACAGTTTTATTTCAGCAGCTGGCAGGGTATAGTCAATAGCTAAGTGAAGTGAAGTTGCTCAGTCATGTCCAGCTCTTTGCGACCCCATGGACTGTAGCCCAGCAGGCTCTTCAATCCATGGAATTTTCCAGGCAAGAGTACTGGAGTGGGCTGCCATTTCCTTCTCCAGGGGATCTTCCCGACCCAGAGATCAAACCTGGGTCTCCCGCACTGGGGGCAGATGCTTTACCATCTGAGCCACCAGGGAATCCCNTGTTTATCTTAAGCTATGCTAATGTACTATGCATTTACCCCAAACTCTGTCTTCAAGTCGGTTCCGCCTTTTGGGCTCAGAACCTACTTGATAAACCACTATGTTATACTCCGATGTTGTTCCTCTAATCTGTGTAAATAACACTATTTGTATGGTGCTCTGCCCTTCTTCAAGATTCAAGTTAATCCTTTTATGGCCCCAAATGAACAATTTGGAGCCAAGGTTATCCCAAAATACATCCTATGGGTGAGGGGCCTGGTGCCATTCTAAGTTTTGAGACATTCCTTTCTTTAATTAACAGACTGCTGATGACTATATAACATCCAGCTAAAGACTAGCAGGGGGGTACTCTTTCTGCCCCCTTCTGATGCCTATGTCAGAAGCTTTCTCTATCTCCTTTATACTTTAATAAAACTTTATTACACAAAAGCTCTGAGCGATCAAGCCTGTCTCTGGCCCCGGATTGAATTCTTCTCCTCTGGGGGCCAAGAATCCCGATGTCGTGATTCAACAACAACCTTTCAATACCACAGTCTGCAGACTCGCAAGTCCCTTTGTCCAGCGCCCTGCACCTGCATCTACTGATTCAACCCACCATGGATCATGTAGAACTGACCTCTGAACAACATGGGTTTGAAGTGCATGAGTTCACTTACGTGTAGATTTTCTTCAATTAACCTGTGTATCAGTAAACGCATGCAATACTGAAAAAAAAAAAAATCCACATATATGGACCTGTACAGTTCAAACCCACATTGTTCAGGGGTCAACTACTGCCGAGTGTTTTTACAACAAAAAAGAATCGCTTTTAAAGAGTACAGTTCCTGGGGCTTCTCTGGTGGTTCAGAGGTTAAGAATTTGCTTGTCAGGGCAGGTGACATGGGTTCGATCCCTGGTCAGGGGAGATCCCACATACTGTGAGGGAACTAAGCCTGTGTACCACAACTACTGAGCCCACACGCCACTCGTTGCATCTAGAGAAAGCCCGTGTATAGCAACAAAGACTCACCACAGCAAAAAAATTGAATTAATATACATATATATTTTTTAAAGGTACAGTTTTATTTCAGCAGCTGGCAGGGTATAGTCAATGGCTAAGTGAAGTGAAGTTGCTCAGTCATGTCCAGCTCTTTGCGACCCCATGGACTGTAGCCCAGCAGGCTCTTCAATCCATGGAATTTTCCAGGCAAGAGTACTGGAGTGGGCTGCCATTTCCTTCTCCAGGGGATCTTCCCGACCCAGAGATCAAACCTGGGTCTCCCGCACTGGGGGCAGATGCTTTACCATCTGAGCCACCAGGGAATCCCAGTGGCTAAGAGGACAGAAAAAAAAAAAAAAAAAAGACTTCCTTAAATATTGACCATTTCAGACATCTGTAAAATCTGACCCTTTTCAGAGTCCGTGAAAACTGAATCGCTGTACTACTGAAGTCTTTAAATGTCTGAGGGTCAAATCACAAAACTTTATTTTAATTACGGTTTAAATTCAGATCCAGAACTTCCCACCTTCCAGTCCCTCTTATATTATCATGGCCAGGTGACAACTCACAGACCATCACCAGTCCGCAGGTTCCAGGAGGCTGCCCATTTGTCTCAGGAATGTAGTCAAAGTTGGCTGTTAGTCCCTTCCCATCTGAGACGCTAAGAGTCACTCAGACCTGTTGTGAAACTGTCTTACTTCACAGCCCATGACCATTTGCAATAACTTCCTTCTTTCATTTCTTAGATAATCACCATCCTTTCTCACTAATAAACCTTATAAACTTGTCTTATTCCTCTTCCTTTTGTCTTCACTTCCCTACCTCCCAACTAAATCCCTACAGTTTTTGTTCCATTGTTTCATGTTTGTTTCCTCCAGTAAGTACCCTCACTTTCCCAATATCTACCAACATATTCCCTCCATACTTTGCCTTTTATATCTACAACTTTCTCACCTTGCACATCGTTTCTATCTCCCTTGCCACATATCGCATATAACTGAAAATTCAATGAACTGGACTGAATGAGTTAATTTTAAAAAAGAAAAGGCTAAGCCAAAGAGCTAATAACTGACACTTGTTTCTATAGTTAGTTCATACATTTGTTGTTGTTGTGTAGTTGCTAAGTCATGTCCAACTCTTTTGTGACCCTGTGGACTGTAGCCCACCAGGCTCCTCTGTCCACGGAATTCTCCAGGCAAAAATACTGGAGTGAGTTGCCACTACCTTCTCCAAGGGATCTTCCCAACCCAGGGATCGAACCCAGGTCCCCTACATTGGTGGGTGGCTTCTTTAGCACTGAGCCACCAGGGAAGTAAGTCAGTTCTTCTGATTTCTTTCTCTTTCAATTGAAGTATAGTGGACGCACAATGTTATATAAGCTACAGGTGCACAATATAGCGACTCAGTTTTTAAAGGTCACAGTCCATTTACAGTTATTATAACACGCTGGCTATGTTCCCTGTGTTGTACAATATACCCTTGTAGATCACTTTACGGACAGAGGACTGTACCTATACTGCTGCTCTCCCTCTTCTCTCGTTTTCTGTCTCCACCCCAGGTTTAGAATCATACATGAATTCATCGGCAGTCGCAATATCCTTGTTTTTATTACTATGTGACATCAATTTACAAACTCTCCCAGAAGTGGCTGTAGTCTTAAAATATCACTTTGAGAATGTCATAAGACTCTTTACAACAAGGAAGAGTGGGGAGTATTCTAAGACGGGGCCTCCGGTGCTCAGATATAAACATCCACACCTGTTGCGTTCTTGCCCAGTTTTCTGTTTCCAGGGCAAGGCGCTGCGCCCTCACCATCCCTGTTCTCTCCTTTGTAGAGAGAAGAGGTTAAATGAGGTGACTTGAGAGTTCCCCATCCCTGAACACTCCTGGGCTGAACTGCTGAAACAGACTCAAGAGTTACTGTGGAGACTCTGCTCTGGAGACGCATCTGTCGAGTCCTAGATGACACAGTCCAGCCAATTCAATCTGTTTCCAAGGATTTATAACATGCCTCCTGTGGGTGACACGGTGTGAGTTCCTTTTCCCTCCAATTACCTACTCTCTGGGCAAGCACATATTTTCTGTTCTATTAAACAGAAGTGAAACAAAATCAGCTTTGCTTTCTTTTGACAACCCTGAAAAGAGGTATAAGAAGAAAAAAGTCATTGCCTAATAAAGAAGCTGGTATTATTCAGTTTTACATCTATGAAAGAGGTCCGTGATAAATAACAGAGCAAAGCCCTCTGCTGGTTATACACTGTCCTCTTTTCACCGGCTTCCAACGGCTGGGAGAGATCAGTTGAGCCTAGATGTCCTAATGAGCACCCGATCATCAGGTCTGGTCCTCCTCCTCACCGCAGACACTGCTGACACTGGGATTTGAGGTGATGGTGACAAGAAGACATCTAAGTGACTTTCCTTCCCCTCAGCTGCAAAGGCTTGTCTCCAAAAAGAGCAAAGAAACCTACTCAGACACGACACAGGAGAAAGCAATGCTCAGGGAGTTGTGCTTCACAGGAACTCCAGGGAGGGCAATCCAGGGGCATTACTCACACTGTTTCCAATGATTCCCGTCACACCGGCAGCTCCCAAGAGCAGAGGGCCACGAGCTCAGCAGCGCATATGCCCATGGAGGGCCCCCTCATGACGTCTGCGCTGCAGGCAGTCTGTCTTACGGACGCTCCCCCTCCTTTTAAGTCTTCATGAACTCCTAAAAGCCATACCAAAAATGGGCCTTTTGGGCAGAGGAGTCTCAGGGCAGCGACACCTGTCAGTCCGCTACCATGATGGTGGACACCGATCATCCTCGCCTGCCCAAACCCACAAAATGCACACCAAGGGCGAACCCTAGCGTCAGCCATGGACCCTGGGTGGTGATGGGGAAGTGGAGGGTCGTCGGTCCTGACCGAGGCTCCCTTCTGGTCGGGGAGGCTCTGCACGCCTGCCGGCAGGAGGTATGAAACCTCTCTCTTCCTCTGTTTTCCTATGAACTTTACTCTGAAAAGAAAGTCTACTTTTCAAATGACTTTCTTTTAGTCTTTTTTTCTTTTCCTTTAATTTCCTCTATTCATTTCTCTCTGCATCCAAGTCTTTTTATTTTTTTCACCCAGAGAGAGTGTGGTTTTTACTTATTTACCATCAAAACTCTTCCCCTCATATAGATCCTGGCATGACTCATAATTTTAATGGATTTTAAGAGCAGCTCCCCAACCTGCTTCCCAGAATCTTCTGGAGAGCTTTTACAGATAAAGCAGGTCCTAGACCAATGATGTCAGGTNGCTCTCCCTCTTCTCTCGTTTTCTGTCTCCACCCCAGGTTTAGAATCATACATGAATTCATCGGCAGTCGCAATATCCTTGTTTTTATTACTATGTGACATCAATTTACAAACTCTCCCAGAAGTGGCTGTAGTCTTAAAATATCACTTTGAGAATGTCATAAGACTCTTTACAACAAGGAAGAGTGGGGAGTATTCTAAGACGGGGCCTCCGGTTCTCAGATATAAACATCCACACCTGTTGCGTTCTTGCCCAGTTTTCTGTTTCCAGGGCAAGGCGCTGCGCCCTCACCATCCCTGTTCTCTCCTTTGTAGAGAGAAGAGGTTAAATGAGGTGACTTGAGAGTTCCCCATCCCTGAACACTCCTGGGCTGAACTGCTGAAACAGACTCAAGAGTTACTGTGGAGACTCTGCTCTGGAGACGCATCTGTCGAGTCCTAGATGACACAGTCCAGCCAATTCAATCTGTTTCCAAGGATTTATAACATGCCTCCTGTGGGTGACACGGTGTGAGTTCCTTTTCCCTCCAATTACCTACTCTCTGGGCAAGCACATATTTTCTGTTCTATTAAACAGAAGTGAAACAAAATCAGCTTTGCTTTCTTTTGACAACCCTGAAAAGAGGTATAAGAAGAAAAAAGTCATTGCCTAATAAAGAAGCTGGTATTATTCAGTTTTACATCTATGAAAGAGGTCCGTGATAAATAACAGAGCAAAGCCCTCTGCTGGTTATACACTGTCCTCTTTTCACCGGCTTCCAACGGCTGGGAGAGATCAGTTGAGCCTAGATGTCCTAATGAGCACCCGATCATCAGGTCTGGTCCTCCTCCTCACCGCAGACACTGCTGACACTGGGATTTGAGGTGATGGTGACAAGAAGACATCTAAGTGACTTTCCTTCCCCTCAGCTGCAAAGGCTTGTCTCCAAAAAGAGCAAAGAAACCTACTCAGACACGACACAGGAGAAAGCAATGCTCAGGGAGTTGTGCTTCACAGGAACTCCAGGGAGGGCAATCCAGGGGCATTACTCACACTGTTTCCAATGATTCCCGTCACACCGGCAGCTCCCAAGAGCAGAGGGCCACGAGCTCAGCAGCGCATATGCCCATGGAGGGCCCCCTCATGACGTCTGCGCTGCAGGCAGTCTGTCTTACGGACGCTCCCCCTCCTTTTAAGTCTTCATGAACTCCTAAAAGCCATACCAAAAATGGGCCTTTTGGGCAGAGGAGTCTCAGGGCAGCGACACCTGTCAGTCCGCTACCATGATGGTGGACACCGATCATCCTCGCCTGCCCAAACCCACAAAATGCACACCAAGGGCGAACCCTAGCGTCAGCCATGGACCCTGGGTGGTGATGGGGAAGTGGAGGGTCGTCGGTCCTGACCGAGGCTCCCTTCTGGTCGGGGAGGCTCTGCACGCCTGCCGGCAGGAGGTATGAAACCTCTCTCTTCCTCTGTTTTCCTATGAACTTTACTCTGAAAAGAAAGTCTACTTTTCAAATGACTTTCTTTTAGTCTTTTTTTCTTTTCCTTTAATTTCCTCTATTCATTTCTCTCTGCATCCAAGTCTTTTTATTTTTTTCACCCAGAGAGAGTGTGGTTTTTACTTATTTACCATCAAAACTCTTCCCCTCATATAGATCCTGGCATGACTCATAATTTTAATGGATTTTAAGAGCAGCTCCCCAACCTGCTTCCCAGAATCTTCTGGAGAGCTTTTACAGATAAAGCAGGTCCTAGACCAATGATGTCAGGTCCAAGACAGTGTATATTTTCAAAGTTTCCCAGCTTAGTCTGATGTGTGCCCTCCTGCCTGGAATATTCTCTCTGCCTCCCACTTGCCTGATCAGGGGAACATTTAATCCTTCACTGACTTTAGGTCTCTGCTCCGGTAACACCCACAAAGAGCGGCCCAGGTACTGTGTTATCTAAAATAACACCCCTTTCCCCTCCCTGCTTTATTTCTCTTCCTAGAATTTGCCACTATCAAATAGACGGTGTTTGTCTCACGCCCGCACCTCTGAAAGCAAGGACTCTGTTTGGCTGCCTGCTCTACCCCATCAAGCGTCTGAATGGGGATTTGGGAAACATCAGGGACTTGATAACAGCACACAGCCAGTGGGTTTCAGCGCTGCAGTGATCAGCTACTGTGCTTGTTTGGCTCCAAGACAAAAGCAGCACCATTGTTCAGAAGAGGCATTATCCCCCAGCCACGCAGCTGGATGCTCCCCGGCACGGCGCCTGTGGGCTGGTCCACACTGGGGGATGGTGATGCTCTCGCCAGGATCCGACCTGGGTATGCTGCAGTCAGCAATTCAAGAACTGAAAGCTCAAACGTTCCGCCACCCAGAGGCCCCCAAGGAAATCATCGGTCTTTGTGCTGAGGCCCAAATGGACAGTGGCCGAAGGGGAGGCCTGTCCTCTGTGCATAAGCCTGATTTCCTGGCACTCCATCCTATCTGCTTCAGTGCCGTCCCCTCACATCTCTGGTGCACCGCGCGGAAAACAAGCAGCTACAGAATGATGGGCAAGTGTGAAGCTTAGGAAAGGGCTCCAGGAAACCAAAGGTCTGCTGCTCGGGTGTCCACCCACCTACCCTCCCCCAGCAACGAGGCCACAGCAGAGCCACTTTGTCGTAGAGGAGGCCTCCATGGTCTCCATCCGCCCCTGACCACCTCCCACCCTAGAGCCTGCGAGGAGGCACGGAAACGCTTTCCATCTTCCTCCTCTTAGCACATCATCTGCTCTGAAGATGAAATACAGTGTTTCATATTTAGATCTGCTCTGAGTAACCACATCCAGTGACATCAATATCTGGAAGAAAGATGAAAACACAAAATATCTGCCTTCCAGAGTCGTGTGATTTGAACAAAAGAGAAATCTATCTTAGGGAAGATGATGTCTCCTGAAATAAGAGAATGTGGAAAAGTGTGAAGTACCCCTCAAACAGGGACAACTCAAGGAAACTACAGAGTGTGAGTCAGGGTGTGAGTCTGGGGTACAGGGAGGGCTGGACAGTGGGTGCACACGATGGTGGGGGACACTAATTATCCCTGCAGCAATGCGGCAATCGCCGGAGGGAAAGATGCACAGACTACAAAACCCAAACCCATAAAAACAGTGACTCTTGCACGGCATACAGCACTGGGCGTGGATTTTAAAACTGGACCTCAACCAGCTGGTGGTCCCTACCCTTGAGAAACTGACCAGCCCCACTTCTAACCACAGTTTAATGTCAGTGAAACGAAATGGTGCCGGCCATTTCTAGGAGTCTTGAGTTTTAAACTTCCTCATCTGAAACCTCTGGATAAAGTACCCATTACTTTATTCTGCAATAAATGCTTTGTCCCAGTCTGCTGAAAGCCTCTTTCTCCCTCCACTGTCCTTATCGTCACAATCGTTTGATTTTCTGCCTAGCTGCTTACTCCTAAAATTTAGGAGACTTGACTAATAAATACAGAAGGAGTGATAGTTACACAAGGGATGCTATAACTAGGGATGGAAAGCTGGTGAGGAATAGAATGTTCACATAACCTCCAGGTCTCACCCTGTAAGTTACATGTTAATTACAAAGAGAAGAGGCGTGAGATTAATCCAGGAGACACCATCTCTAACCATGTGATCAAACCAACACTAACGATGTCCGGACAAGTGGCCATCCCGGGCCCCTGATTCCACGCACCCAGGAGGACGTGCCATCGCCCCTGTGCTGTTCTTGACAAAAACATGCAGTAAAGTGAAGAAGAACTAAAGAGCCTCTTGATGAAGGTGAAAGAGGAGAGTGAAAAGGTTGGCTTAAAGCTCAACATTCAGGAAACAAAGATCATGGCATCTGGTCCCATCACTTCATGGCAAATAGACAGGGAAACAGTGGACACAGTGGCTGACTTTATTTTTCTGGGCTCCAAAATCACTGCAGATGGTGACTGCAGCCATGAAATTAAAAGACGCTTACTCCTTGGAAGCAAAGTTATGACCAACCTAGATAGTATATTAAAAAGCAGAGACATTACTTTCCCAATAAAGGTCCGTCTAGTCAAGGCTATGGTTTTTCCAGTGGTCACGTATGGATGTGAGAGTTGGACTATAAAGAAGGCTGAGCGCCGAAGAACTGATGCTTTTGAACTGTGGTGTTGGAGAAGACTCTTGAGAGTCCCTTGGACTGCAAGGAGATCCAACCAGTCCATCCTAAAGGAGATCAGTCCTGGGTGTTCATTGGAGGGACTGATGTTGAAGCTGAAACTCTAATACTTTGGCCACCTGATGAGAAAAGCTGACTCATTTGAAAAGACCCTGATGCTGGGAAAGATTGAGGGCAGGAGGAGAAGGGGACAAAAGAAGATGAGATGATTGGATGGCATCATCAACTCGCTAGACATGGGTTTGGGTGCACTCCAGTTGGTGATGGACAGGGAGGCCTGATGTGCTGCGGTTCATGGGTTGCAAAGAGTCAGACACAACTGAGAGGCTGAACTGAACCTCAGCTGAATTTTAAGAAATCAAATAGACCCAAGTCGAAAGACCATGCAAGAGAATCTGCACTTCACCTGGAGGGGAAATGGAGAAACTTACAATGCTGTGTCAGTTTTGGGTGTCCAGCAAAGTGATTCAGTTATACATACATATTTATTTTTTTCCAGTTTCTTTTCCTTTACAGGTTACTGCAAAATACTGAATAGAGTTAGAGTCCTCTACTGTGCTATACTGCAGGCCCATATTGTTTATTTTATATGTAGCAGTGGTATACGTTGATCCCAAACTCTTAAATTTATCACCCCTTCTCGCCCCTTTGGTAACCACAAGTTTGTTTTCTATTTCTGTGGATCTCTTTCTGCTTTGTAAATAAGTTCATTTATATCTTCTAGATTCCACATATAAGCCACATCATTTGATCTTTGTCTTCCTCTAACTCACATAATCTTAGTACAATGACCAAAGCTAAGAAATAAAGACTGGCACAATACTAGTAAGTTTATTCAGATTTAAGCAGCTTTCCCCCTAATGTGCTTTCTCTGTTCTGGGACCCAACCCAGGGTTCCAAACTGCACTTAGCTATTGTGGCCCTAACCTGCGACTCTTCCTCAGTCTTTCTTCAGCTTTCGAGACCTGACACTTTGGTGAGCCCTGGTCAATTATTTTGTACAGTGTCCCTGAACTTGAACTGAATTTCTTACGATTAGACCGAGGTTGCACGTTTCTGGCAGGGACACTACCNATGCTGTGTCAGTTTTGGGTGTCCAGCAAAGTGATTCAGTTATACATACATATTTATTTTTTTCCAGTTTCTTTTCCTTTACAGGTTACTGCAAAATACTGAATAGAGTTAGAGTCCTCTACTGTGCTATACTGCAGGCCCATATTGTTTATTTTATATGTAGCAGTGGTATACGTTGATCCCAAACTCTTAAATTTATCACCCCTTCTCGCCCCTTTGGTAACCACAAGTTTGTTTTCTATTTCTGTGGATCTCTTTCTGCTTTGTAAATAAGTTCATTTATATCTTCTAGATTCCACATATAAGCCACATCATTTGATCTTTGTCTTCCTCTAACTCACATAATCTTAGTACAATGACCAAAGCTAAGAAATAAAGACTGGCACAATACTAGTAAGTTTATTCAGATTTAAGCAGCTTTCCCCCTAATGTGCTTTCTCTGTTCTGGGACCCAACCCAGGGTTCCAAACTGCACTTAGCTATTGTGGCCCTAACCTGCGACTCTTCCTCAGTCTTTCTTCAGCTTTCGAGACCTGACACTTTGGTGAGCCCTGGTCAATTATTTTGTACAGTGTCCCTGAACTTGAACTGAATTTCTTACGATTAGACCGAGGTTGCACGTTTCTGGCAGGGACACTACCAGAGCGACACTGTGTCCTTCACGTCAGGGAGAACAGGATGTCAATGTGTTGTTACCTTAACCGTGGCCACCTGGTTAGGTGATGTTCGTTGGGTTTCTCCACTGTAAGTTACCATTTTCCCCTTTGTAATTAATAAATACATTGGAGGAGCTAATATGAGAATATGCAAATACCCTTTTTCTCCTCAAACTCTTGCCCACTAATTTTAGTTGCCACTGGTAGCTCTTGCCGGCAACATTAATGTGGTGTTCAACTGATGGTTTCTGATTCTCTTATTCCTTCTTCTACATTTACTAATTGAGCTTCTTCTCTAAGAAAGAACTGTCTCTTCTCCCCCATTTATTTATTTATCCATCCTCAGATACATCAGTGCTTCTTTATTCTATGGATTATAATCCAATGTTATTGTTACTCATTTTCTTGCTCAAATTGCTCCAGCTTTGGCCATCAAGACTCCTTTCAGGGCAGCTCCATGCTCCTGCTAAAAGCCTCTATGTTCTTCTGAGCCCCTCCTTACTTGCTGGTACAAATAAATACTCTAGGCACACAGTCTACTTTTCCTGCCCCAGCACCTGAATCAACCACATCCCCAAAGACACTGGAGTTTCGAACATTATCTAATTACATTCTAGAAACATCACTCTGGCGGCAGCTTTGGGAGATGGGTGGAGCCTGAGCATAGAGGCAGACAGGCCAGGAGGGAGCCTGCCACAACTCAGAAACAGTGGAAGCTCGAACCCAAGTGGCGGCGATGGCAGAGAGGAGACAGCTTCCAGAGACTTGATGAAACGACAGGCCTTGGCATTAACTTGACCCTGAAGAGAAAGGGAGGAGGTGGCCTCTCCGAGGAGTCCCCCGGGTCCTCCTGGAGAGCCTGGTAGGACAGTGGCCATCACAGCGGATGAAGGACCACCTGCCTGGGGGCAGAGGGGCGGGCCAGGCTGGGCTTGGGGTGGCCGTGCGGCTGGCCATCAGATGGACGCGCCTGGGGCTCACCCAGAGGAGGAGATGAGACGGCGGCGGGGAGAGGGCAGGGCGAGGACACAGCCGGTGCCGCACCACGTCTGGGGACAGAAGAGGGACCAGAAAAGGAGACAGGGGAATGGGACAAGAGCTGTCGGGAGCACAGTAAACCAAGAATGACAGATACAGCAGACAGGTCGAGGACAGGCACTTAACAGTTTTCACTTAAGTCAGAAAGAGAAAGAAATGCCATAAGGTGTCAGTTATACGTGGACTCTGAAATACGGCACACACAAACATATCTATGAAACGGAAACAGACACACAGAGAACCGACTGCTGGTGGCCGAGGCGGGGGCCGGGGAGCGTGGAGTGGGTGGCGGGAGCTAGTGGACAAGGGGCGGGCACACAGCAAGGCCCTGCGGAACAGCACAGGGAATTCTACTCACCACCCCAGGAGAAGCCACAGTGAAAAAGAACGTGTGCATGCATATGTGTAAATGAATCACTCTGCTGTACGGCAGATATTAATACAACATTGTAAATCAACTCTAAAAAAAAATTTGTTTTTTACCTGATTTGGACATTATATTTAGCAGTTTTTAGAAGAACAGTTTTAATGGAGTGAGAAGACATGCAGCTATAGACAGAGGGGAGTAGGAGGTGAGACCAAGGACAAGATACATACACACTTCCTACACAGANGCCACAGTGAAAAAGAACGTGTGCATATGTGTAAATCAATCACTCTGCTGTACGGCAGAAATTAATACAACATTGTAAATCAACTCTAAAAAAAAATTTGTTTTTTACCTGATTTGGACATTATATTTAGCAATTTTTAGAAGAACAGTTTTAATGGAGTGAGAAGACATGCGGCTATAGACAGAGGGGAGTAGGAGGTGAGACCAAGGACAAGATACATACACACTTCCTACACAGACTGTCGGCACAAAGTCAAGAAAATCGTGCACTTGTTGGAAGAGGGTGCAGAATGTGTTTGCTTTTATCAGATGCATTTGTTTAACATTTGTGCATTGCCTAAGTACTGGGTGCTGGAAAGGACTTAAGCATACTTTTATGCTCAGGAAAAGGAGCCAGAAAGGAATGAAAATTATTACCATTTTTTTTTAAGGACAAGGAAAAGGATACACTACAGAATGTCCTAGAAGGAAGAGATGAATATGGGGCAGGGAAGGAGCAGGGGAGAGAGCCAGGGAAAGCTAACCTTGACTGTCAGCCTTTGCTGTCTGAAGACTGGCATGCAGATCATCACTTGACATGTAAACAGCACTAAAGACAATCTCCAGAGTTAAAGACTTCATATCCAAATTTTAAAAAGTCAGATACTCTAGATCACGGCTGACACACTACAAACCACAGCCTGCTTTTGTATGCCCTTTCAACTAAAAATGTTTTTTTTATATTTTGAAAGATTGTTGTTGAAACAAGAAACAAAGAATATGTGACCAAGATCAGATACAGACTGGAAAGCCTAAAATATTTCTGACCCGTTTGAGAGAAGTTTGCCAAACCCTGCTCTAAGTATTTTCACAATAGCAAACATATAACATTTAAAAATTCAGCCTAACAAAATAGTAATGATATGCAAAACAGTAATAACTTTGAGAAACAACCTGGAAAAGTGACCAGGCAATGGCAATAAATCTAAAGGGAAAAAAAAATCAGATACATACTGTCAGGGTCTTGATATGATAATCCAGTCTTCCTGGACAATAATCTGGTCTCATATAACAAGAACAAATATGTTCTATCTTCAGATACAGATATGCCTGGGACAAAGTGCCTAAAGTGGGTTTACCCACAAAAAATACAAGAAAAAAGAACCAAGAATTTTTTTTTTTCTAACTTGTTTGGTGCTACTATTCAGGAGGGAAAAAAAAGGAACTGAAAATTAAAAGGTCAAAGGGGAATGATGAAGCAAATTATATGGAACAGCAATGATGTCATAACAAATAACTATTAAAAATGATTATGGGCATTACCTTGAGATATAAGAGGGATACAAAATGACTTTAAGTGAAAAGATGAATCAGAAATTACATATATATGTGTGTGTGTATATACAGAGAAACTGCAACCGTGACAATACATTAGTACACTGTTCAGAACCGCAACTCTGGGAGATGGAAATAACTGAACTCTGATGTGGTTTCCCATAAAACCTTTTGTATAAAAAAAAAAGATTCTTAAAATGTAAATCCAGTTCTTATATGTTTCAAAGTAAAGCAGTCAATAAAAATTTACCTTTTAAAAGACAAGGTTTGAAAACGCATGTTAAAATTTTAAGACGAGTTCAAAGACACGGCCATGACGCAGCAACTTGGGAAGCAGAAAGCTCTTCTAGGATGAGACAAGCCTGACTCCCTGTTCTGGTCACACCCTGGCCTTCTAGAAATAAAAGGCAGACATTCATGCCTCAACCTGTCAGACAGTTCCAGATTTTCTACTCAGTAGGATTTCTCAGGTGCTGCTTAAAAGAGCCTCCTCCTGTAACCTCAAGAGCCCACGGAAACGGCCATCTCAAGAGGAAGCCCCTTTGGTTTGGGGGCACTCTTTTCTTTTTGGCTGCATCACGTGGCTCATGGGATCTTAGTTCCCGACCAGGGATCGAACTCACAGCTCCTGTGTTGGAAGCTCGGAGTCTTACCCACTGGACCACTGGAGAGTTTCTTGGGGGCACTCTCACAAGTCTTCTCTAATTAAATACTGGCAGATCTGGTTCTTCTTTGCTGCCGCACACAAATGGCACTGAATACTATTGAAATTTCTTATCACAGAAGTAGGTCCGTATTTCTCCTCACTTTCTATTCCCTCTTCTCGGAGTCAGAAGGAAGGTCTGCCTTTTCCAAGGCGAAATGGAACTCCTGATTTAAATTCAAAGGAGAAGAATTAATATGAATGTATTTTCATGTCTTTGTATTCTTCCTTTCAAAGCGGTTCAAACCAAAGCATTAAACGATGCTTAAGAAACATTTTTTTTTTTTTTTNGAGATATAAGAGGGATACAAAATGACTTTAAGTGAAAAGATGAATCAGAAATTACATATATATGTGTGTGTGTATATACAGAGAAACTGCAACCGTGACAATACATTAGTACACTGTTCAGAACCGCAACTCTGGGAGATGGAAATAACTGAACTCTGATGTGGTTTCCCATAAAACCTTTTGTATATAAAAAAAAGATTCTTAAAATGTAAATCCAGTTCTTATATGTTTCAAAGTAAAGCAGTCAATAAAAATTTACCTTTTAAAAGACAAGGTTTGAAAACGCATGTTAAAATTTTAAGACGAGTTCAAAGACACGGCCATGACGCAGCAACTTGGGAAGCAGAAAGCTCTTCTAGGATGAGACAAGCCTGACTCCCTGTTCTGGTCACACCCTGGCCTTCTAGAAATAAAAGGCAGACATTCATGCCTCAACCTGTCAGACAGTTCCAGATTTTCTACTCAGTAGGATTTCTCAGGTGCTGCTTAAAAGAGCCTCCTCCTGTAACCTCAAGAGCCCACGGAAACGGCCATCTCAAGAGGAAGCCCCTTTGGTTTGGGGGCACTCTTTTCTTTTTGGCTGCATCACGTGGCTCATGGGATCTTAGTTCCCGACCAGGGATCGAACTCACAGCTCCTGTGTTGGAAGCTCGGAGTCTTACCCACTGGACCACTGGAGAGTTTCTTGGGGGCACTCTCACAAGTCTTCTCTAATTAAATACTGGCAGATCTGGTTCTTCTTTGCTGCCGCACACAAATGGCACTGAATACTATTGAAATTTCTTATCACAGAAGTAGGTCCGTATTTCTCCTCACTTTCTATTCCCTCTTCTCGGAGTCAGAAGGAAGGTCTGCCTTTTCCAAGGCGAAATGGAACTCCTGATTTAAATTCAAAGGAGAAGAATTAATATGAATGTATTTTCATGTCTTTGTATTCTTCCTTTCAAAGCGGTTCAAACCAAAGCATTAAACGATGCTTAAGAAACATTTTTTTTTTTTTTTAAGATAGTGGGAATAGGAAAACAAAAACCCACTACGGCCTGAAATACAACCCCACCCCACCCCACACCCCGCCACTATCCTTTCAGGTCCGTTTAATAAATGAGAGACAGCTCATTTTCTGTCTGATGACTTTCACTTCAGCATCTGAAAATGCTCTTTCTGTTTCTGGCGCCTCTTTCATTTATAATCTGTTATAAACTTCTCTAAACAACCTGAAGCTGAAAATGCCTTCCAAAATGTTGTCACGGGAATGAATGCTTCNTTCACTTCAGCATCTGAAAATGCTCTTTCTGTTTCTGGCGCCTCTTTCATTTATAATCTGTTATAAACTTCTCTAAACAACCTGAAGCTGAAAATGCCTTCCAAAATGTTGTCACGGGAATGAATGCTTCTCTATTAATTCTTTAGTCTTGTGACACAAGCTCTCTCCGGAGCTACTACTTTTGAAGAAAGAATCTGATCCCTGCTCCCAGGTTTCTTGGCACCAGAAATGGGCCTCTGTTGAGCTTGACTGCACCATCTAAAGTGGCACAAAATTCAAGACTCTCTTCTGAGTTAAAATCTGTCCCCCAGCCCCCGATACACATTCAGCTATATAGTAAAACGCCTCGGCCAAAAGCTTCATCTCACTTCCAAGTAAGAACTCCCATCCCTTACTTCCTCATCAGCACTTAGACTGCAGGCAACCCAATTCTCTTACCTACAGACTTCCTAATGGATCTAGTGCCTCTGGCCCTGGAGAGAAAAGACACTTTAAGAGCACTCAGTCCGTCTGTCTGTCCTGTTTCTCCTTACTGAATAAAAGACAGACATACATGGCACTGAAGGTACACACCATCCACCACAGAGAAGCCTGTAGGAGGGAGTGATTATTTGGCAGAATGGGAAAAATATTACAGAAGAAGGGAAATTGGGTCCTGCAGGATGAAAAGGAATAAAAAGCAGGAGGTTAGAAGAGGTAGAGATGAGAAACACATATATTCACAGATATGTGTCACCCTCTGTAAAATTTTCAGCAACTATAAGAGCCTAATTAAAGTGTTTCTAGAGCAATGCTACCTTGAATTGGACACCTCAGAGACAGAGTGTAGTCTTCCCCACTCTTCACAGGCAGCTGGGCTCAAAACCTGTTAGCTCTTCCTTCTTCCTTCAGCCTAATTCCCGCATCCAAATAGCAGTNACCACACAGCAATTCACTTGCAAATTCTTACACAGATATCATGCCCCAAGAGCCACAGCTCACAAAAGAGAGGGCAGACTCCACACCAGATCAAGGGAACTGTGCCAGAATAAGAGCCTAAGACATGAAGCAAAGCAAACTTTGCAATACTCAGGAGAAAAGGAAATTTCCTACAAGCCTCAGGGAACCTTTCCCAGAAGGTCTCATGGTTGCTGAGAAAGGAAAGGGTTGCTGTGGGTCGTCATTATAGCTCTGAATTCAATGTCATCATTCTTAAAGGTCGTCAGCTACGTTTAGATTGTTTTTTTTTTTTGCCAACAAACTGAAGGGAAAATGTCATTCAGGGACCATGAGAAAGTGCTGGGCAGAGGGCATGCCGGGAAAGCAGCATCCCACAGTAAGCTGCGGGGAGTGACGAGCTCTGGGAGTTTCTGTCCGTCCTTCCTGGAGTACCTCCATCTTCAGCAGTGTGACAGATGCCCCACCCAGCCTTCCTTCAGGTGATCATTAGGAGTTTGTTGCTGAATTTAGGTTTTCCTGGCTTTTTCCTTTTATATTGAAAGTCCTCTGGTGCTAAGACAATCAGGAAAAACAAATGTTAAACCAAAGATAAAGCACAGAAAAGATTAAAACCAAGTTAGGCTAAAAGACTTTTTACATGGAGTAAAAAGTATGCCAAATGATTTGCTTCAATTCCTAGCGCCACAAAGTTGGANAAAACAAATGTTAAACCAAAGATAAAGCACAGAAAAGATTAAAACCAAGTTAGGCTAAAAGACTTTTTACATGGAGTAAAAAGTATGCCAAATGATTTGCTTCAATTCCTAGCGCCACAAAGTTGGACTGGTTCCCTTGGCTGATGATACAGAAACAATATATAACATTGTTTCTAAGCCACACAACTTTAGACACCTATAACACTTACTAGAACCAGGCAAACTGGAGACATTAAACAAAACTCAGACTACCAAATTTGCAAACACCCAATCCATACATTCGGAAAAGGCAATGGCAAGCCACTCCAGTACTCTTGTCTAGAAAATCCCATGGACTGAGGAGCCTGGTAGGCTGCAGTCCATGGGGTTGCAAAGAGTCGGACACGACTGAGCGGCTTCCCTTTCCTTTTCACTTTCATGCATTGGAGAAGGAAATGGCAACCCACTCCAGTTTTCTTGCCTGGAGACTCCCAGGGACGGGAGAGCCTGGTGGGCTGCCGTCCGTGGGGCCGCACTGAGTCGGACACGACTGAAGCAACTTAGCAGCAATCCATACATTAATGACATCACAGGCCTAAGTGTTTACACTTCAAAAGGGAAAGTAAGAAACATCAAGTTCTGCTGCTGCTGCTGCTGCTGCTAAGTCGCTTCAGTCGTGTCTGACTCTGTGTGACCCCACAGAGGGCAGCCCACCAGGCTTCCCCGTCCCTGGGATTCTCCAGGCAAGCACACTGGAGTGGGTTGCCATGTCCTTCTCCAATGCATGAAAGTGAAAAGTGAAAGGGAAGTCGCTCAGTTGTGTCTGACTCTAGTGACCCCATGGACTGCAGCCCACCAGGCTCCTCAGTCCATAAGATTTTCCAGGCAAAAGTACTGGAGGGGGGTGCCATTGCCTTAGAACATACAACTTCATTTTGTTTCACTATAACTCTTTAAAAGTTTCACTCAAACAAAATGGAGATACTATAAAAGCCCAATATAATCAGCATCAAAAATTAAACAGTTCGTTTCTAAACATTAATATAAATTAGTCATATTACTTTGAAGCCGCCTTGAGACTGACAATTTTAAAAGAACCCCAGGAACAAATCTACAGCTTCAATGACCAAATAAACCTACAGCAGTCAATCAGTCCCTGAAAAAACACGTGCTGACCAATTCATATTTACCTAGAAAATGTCAAAAAAAAAAGTGCCCTACCTACTGTGCAAGATGGCTGAAAATAAAAATCAAAATGAGACAGTATGTGAAAGTACTTAATAAACAAAGTCAGTAAGAGAGTTTACATAAAGACTAGTTAAATGCAAGTAATGCTATAACTTGGTATGGTAAACAAGAAGGAGACTAGGCATCACTAACCTGGACCCTAATCCTAGTTGAACCACTAAGTGCTAGTAACCTCACTGTAATATAAATCATTAATGCCCACCATGTTCCATTTTTTTAATTGGAAGGTTAACAGACTTGGACTAGAGGGTTTGAAGTCCCTTTTGGCTCTACTACTATGATCACTAATATTTCACACCTAAATTACTACTAGTATAAACTAATACTACTGAATATTCTCATCTGTGCCACTATGTCACAAGCAGATACCCCATCTTTCCTAACTTGGCAGATATAGCAGTGGTACCTTGCCAATAATACTTCTGGAGACCTGTGTGCAGACCTGGGAGGGGTTTAAAGTCCAATTATCTATTTCTGCACAGGGTTGGTCCAAGATTAAATGAGAGGAAGGCACATTTTATCCCTTATTGATCAGACTAGTGAGCGGAAGCCGAGATGAAGTCATCTACTGACAACTCAAAAAAGAGTGAAAGCTGGGAGCAGAAAGCAGGTGCAGGGCTCTTCTCCATCAGGGACAACTGAGTGTCTGAGATGGAAATGCACCAGAACCGGTCCCCTCGTGTCCAGTCTGCTGTGGCAAAAAGGAAGGCAGTCTCTGCTTCCACTTATCTGCTTGCTAACCACCAGGCACTGGTCTTTCTGTATGCCAGGGATGTGGAAATGAACTAAAGCAAAGCCCCTGGCCTCATGGAGCTTACACTGTGGTTGGGGAAGAACCACAAAGTAAATGAGTAAAACGCAGGGTATATCGCGGTAAGGGCTAGGGAGAAAAATAAAGCATGCCAAGAGGACAGAGAGCATGTATTTGGTGATTCACGATCTTCTTTTAAGCCAGCTGGATGCCACTTACAGAACTACAAGAATGCATCTAAAGTAGTTTTCCTCAAACAAGGAGTTCTCTGTACACAGGAAGATGCTAGCCTGCTGATTCCAATTTTACATTGATTGCTCAAAAGTTCTAAACTGCCAGCCACAAGCTATCTGTCATATGAGCAATCTAAACCCCACACCAACATCACCTCACCCCAAGCCCACCTTGGAAATCCACAAAGTGCAAATAGATTTTAAGAAAGAGAGCCAGGAAGAGCCAGGAGAAGTTACCAGAAATTAACTGAAATGCTTCTGACTAGGCGCAGATGTCTCTTTAACGCACAGGTTAAAAAGCAATTTGTGTGCCGAGGTCTGCTAGGACAAGGCATTGAGACTACAGCACACATCATTTTGCTTTTTTTCTGACCTGTCAATTCTAGTGACATTCTCTACTATTAGTCTATATTTAACCAGCTTACTGGGCAGTTTCTCCAGCTTTTAGCATCCCCCCCCACCCCGCCTCTTTTATTAAAAGAGCAACTCAGGCTGCAAGAAAGTTCCTACAACATACCGGCCTCTGCAAGATGTGATACCCTTGTATGAACACTGTCCTATCCACCTTCAAATCACCTCGTTTTGAGCTGACAATACAGGCTGATGTTCGTTTTAAAATGCCTTCTCTAAATCGCTAAAATCTCATCATGGTCCTAGGATTGTATAACAGCATCCTGAGAATTAGTCTTTGGAAATGTGCGACAGCTTACTGTAACGTCTGTCTATTAACACACTGCCTTTCTTTTTAAACGGAGGACCCACAAGGGGTGACAAAGTCACTTTTGCGAAGAGGCCGGGCCTATGTGGGGAGGTAGGGGGGTCGGGGGGCGGGTCGGGACATCCATCCTAAGAAAAACATCCGATGGGCTTTCCCTCTGCCCACACCGGAGGGGAGGCGTGCGTTCGGCTTCTCCGTGGGAGGGGCGCTCCCCGGCCGCGTTTGCTGCGCGGGGCCCAGCCCACCGCGCGTCGATTCCGAGGCGAACGGGCCGGCAAACTTGAGCCGGGATCCGCGGGCCGGGCCCCGGTCGAGGGGGCAGGCTCTCCCCGGCGCCGCCCCGCCCTGCGCGCGGTTGCGGCCCCGCGTCCGGCCCAGCACGGCGTCTGGGGGCCTCGGAGACCGGGCGGCGGAGACCCGAGGAGCGAGGGACGGCGGGGTGGGGAGGGCTGCGGTCCAGGGTCGGGCCCCGGGGCGGCTGTCCTGGGTGGGGGTGAGGCCCGGCGGCCGGGGCGTCTCCCGGGAGGCACGCCGAGCCGAACGCTGACCACTGGGACCCTGGCGGCCGGAGGAGGTTGGGGACCCGGGGCTCCGCGCCCGCCCGGCTTTCCCCGCCCCTGGGCCCGGGGTTGCGCGGCCCCGCCCGCCCCCCGCCTCACCTGATGTACGGGCTGGCGGCCGCCAGGATGTTCTTTTGCACCGGGATCTCCTCCCCGTCGAGGACCAGGTGCGCGTCGCAGAAGCGGGACTCCTCCCGGAACGAGCTCAGCGCGCGCAGCAGGCGCGTGGCGTGCTGAGGGTCGGACACGGCGCTGCCCTCGGCCATCGTGGCACCCGCTCCCCGCCTGCCCGTGGAGGCTCTGGAAGCCGCCCCGCCGGACCTCGCGAGCCGCCTGCGCCCGGCGCGCGCCCAGTCCTCTCAGCCCGCGTGCGCCCCGCCCGCTCGGCCCGGCGCTCGGGGAGGCAAGATCCAGCCCAAGCCTCCGGAACGCGCTTGCGCCGATCGCCCCGCTAGCGGCCGGCGCCTTTAAGGAGCCGCGGCGTTGCGTCATTTCTCCGCGACGCCCCCTCGCCCTCCCTCCTCGCTCTCTCTCTGTCCCTCCCTCCGTCGCCGGAGGCGGCCAATCAGAAGCCTCGCCCCCTCCCGAACGCCCAGATCCCGGAACTGGCGCTACCTGGGCGCGGGTCCGAGGCTGAGAGCGATCTCTGCACCGCTGGCGGGGTGTGCGAGCGCGCCGGCGCTCTAGGGTTCAGTCCGTGGCTCTGGGGCCGTGAATCTGAATCCGAGCCTCGGTTTCTCCGCTCGCTAGCCATGTGACCGTGGGTAAGGTCCCATCCGCAGTTTGTCTTTCTGCAAGATGAAGATGATTTCTTAGGTGTTGTTGCTGGCTGGTGTGCGATAACCGCACGTAAAAGAGGGCGTACTAGGTGTAGCTTTCATTATTTACGAGAGAAAAGGCGCTTCCAGGTAAGAGCACAGAGATCCGAGAAAGCCATCCCCGAAAAGAGCGTTTGGGTTGTGGGCCCGGGAGGGAGATGTAGCAGCTGAAGCTGAAGACGTAAACGAGACCTCTTTGGCTCACGGTCGGGAGGTTGGTCTTGATCCCATAGATGTTAGGAACCGTGATAAGGTTTTTCACAAAGATCACGCAGCTGCTGCGTGGAGAACTGGAGGGTGGGATTGGATGCCAACGGTAGAAACGTGGTTTAAATATTGCCTTACTTGAGGGAAGTGACTGGTGGCCTAGATGGTAGGGTGATAACGGAGGCGGGCAGTAGCGGATGGCTTTAAAAGAACAGGCAGAATTAGAGGGGGAGGGAGTCCAGGATAATGTTCTGGATTGAGAAGCTGCTGTGATGTTGGTACCTTTCAGACAGAGACAGAAACGCTGAAGGAGTGGAAGGCAGAGAGCCCAGACAGATGTGGGCTCTGTAGAGGTGTGACCAGGCTCCCCATCCAGTGAGGATCAAGGGGCTGACAGGAAGCAAATGTGGGACAGCTCTGTCTACAGAGCAAGCCCTGTACTACCAGAGATTTCTGGGAAGGCTGCTAAGGGCACATGGGTACGTGAAATGTAGCCCCCGTTTTGTCCAAACGTTAGGGACGCCACAAGCTCCTAAGAAATTAGCAGTTTTACCAGGGCCAAAGGCCCAAAGAACATGGTCAGTATTCCAGATAGGCCGGGATAGGGTTTTCAGTGGATCAGCTTAGGTTTTTACTTCAGCCAACTCAAAGGCCCCAATAAAGTCTGGCATCTTTACCCTGAACCAGCCAGGGGTTTGGGGTTACTGGCAGGAATCAGGCTATTTAATCCTCGTGGAGTCACTGACCAAAGAATAGATAGGGAGAAGGAAGTTACTAGAGGGCTTCCCTGGTGGCTTGGCTGGTAAAGAAACAGCCTGCAATGCAGGAGACCCTGGTTGGATTCCTGGATCAGGAAGGTCCCCTGGAGAAGGGATAGGCTACCCACTCCAGTATTCTTGGACTTCCCAGGTGGCTCAGATGATAAAGAATCTGCCTGCAATGCAGGAGACCTGGGTTGGGAAGATTCCCCCTGGAGGAGAGCATGGCAACCCACTTCAGTATTCTTGCCTGGAGAATCCCCATGGACAGAAGAGCCTGGTGGGCTACGAGTCCGTGGGGTCGCAAAGAGTTGGACACAACTGAGTGACTATGCATAGTGGAAAATCCAGACATTTCTAGATTATTATGGAGAAAATGGTTAAAACATCTAGGATTGGCTACAAAACAATATGAAGGGAGGAAGGGAAGTAGGTGGGGGTATAAATGAATCAAAGTGGCTATGAGTTACTCCTTTTAAAGCTGGGTCATAGATACGTGGAGATTCGTTGTGCTAGTCTCCGTATTTCTTTGTATGTGGTATAATGTCATAATACAAAGTCAACAAGATAAGCGGCTAGAACTTATATCCTCCATAATATCTGTCCAGTATCCCTGGGAGCAATCGAAACACTTCTTCCTTGAAGTTGTTGCTGTACTTTGAACATTGCTCTGGCAGGAAAATTACTGTAAGGGGTTTATTTGTCCATCTCACCTGCTGCTGCTGCTGCTAAGTCGCTTCAGTCGTGTCCAACTCTATGCGACCCCATAGACGGCAGCCCACCAGGCTCCCCCATCCCTGGGATTCTCCAGGCAAGAACACTGGAGTGGGTTGCCATTTCCTTCTCCAATGCATGAAAGTGAAAAGTGAAAGGGAAGTCGCTCAGTCGTGTCTGACTCTAGTGACCCCATGGACTGCAGCCCACCAGGCTCCTCAGTCCGTAAGATTTTCCAGGCAAAAGTACTGGAGTGGGGTGCCATTGCCTTAGAACATACAACTTCATTTTGTTTCACTATAACTCTTTAAAAGTTTCGCTCAAACAAAATGGAGATACTATAAAAGCCCAATATAATCAGCATCAAAAATTAAACAGTTCGTTTCTAAATATTAATATAAATTAGTCATATTACTTTGAAGCCGCCTTGAGACTGATAATTTTAAAAGAACCCCAGGAACAAATCTACAGCTTCAATGACCAAATAAACCTACAGCAATTAATCAGTCCCTGAAAAAACATGTGCTGACCAATTCATATTTACCTAGAAAATGTCAAAAAAAAAGTGCCCTACCTACTGTGCAAGATGGCTGAAAATAAAAATCAAAATGAGACAGTATGTGAAAGTACTTAATAAACAAAGTCAGTAAGAGAGTTTACACAAAGACTAGTTAAATGCAAGTAATGCTATAACTTGGTATGGTAAACAAGAAGGAGACTAGGCATCACTAACCTGGACCCTAATCCTAGTTGAACCACTAAGTGCTAGTAACCTCACTGTAATATAAATCACTAATGCCCACCATGTTCCATTTTTTTAATTGGAAGGTTAACAGACTTGGACTAGAGGGTTTGAAGTCCCTTTTGGCTCTACTACTATGATCACTAATATTTCACACCTAAATTACTACTAGTATAAACTAATACTACTGAATATTCTCATCTGTGCCACTATGTCACAAGCAGATATCCCATCTTTCCTAACTTGGCAGATATAGCAGTGGTACCTTGCCAATAATACTTCTGGAGACCTGTGTGCAGACCTGGGAGGGGTTTAAAGTCCAATTATCTATTTCTGCACAGGGTTGGTCCAAGATTAAATGAGAGGAAGGCACATTTTATCCCTTATTGATCAGACTAGTGAGCGGAAGCCGAGATGAAGTCATCTACTGACAACTCAAAAAAGAGTGAAAGCTGGGAGCAGAAAGCAGGTGCAGGGCTCTTCTCCATCAGGGACAACTGAGTGTCTGAGATGGAAATGCACCAGAACCGGTCCCCTCGTGTCCAGTCTGCTGTGGCAAAAAGGAAGGCAGTCTCTGCTTCCACTTATCTGCTTGCTAACCACCAGGCACTGGTCTTTCTGTATGCCAGGGATGTGGAAATGAACTAAAGCAAAGCCCCTGGCCTCATGGAGCTTACACTGTGGTTGGGGAAGAACCACAAAGTAAATGAGTAAAACGCAGGGTATATCGCGGTAAGGGCTAGGGAGAAAAATAAAGCATGCCAAGAGGACAGAGAGCATGTATTTGGTGATTCACGATCTTCTTTTAAGCCAGCTGGATGCCACTTACAGAACTACAAGAATGCATCTAAAGTAGTTTTCCTCAAACAAGGAGTTCTCTGTACACAGGAAGATGCTAGCCTGCTGATTCCAATTTTACATTGATTGCTCAAAAGTTCTAAACTGCCAGCCACAAGCTATCTGTCATATGAGCAATCTAAACCCCACACCAACATCACCTCACCCCAAGCCCACCTTGGAAATCCACAAAGTGCAAATAGATTTTAAGAAAGAGAGCCAGGAAGAGCCAGGAGAAGTTACCAGAAATTAACTGAAATGCTTCTGACTAGGCGCAGATGTCTCTTTAACGCACAGGTTAAAAAGCAATTTGTGTGCCGAGGTCTGCTAGGACAAGGCATTGAGACTACAGCACACATCATTTTGCTTTTTTTCTGACCTGTCAATTCTAGTGACATTCTCTACTATTAGTCTATATTTAACCAGCTTACTGGGCAGTTTCTCCAGCTTTTAGCATCCCCCCCCACCCCGCCTCTTTTATTAAAAGAGCAACTCAGGCTGCAAGAAAGTTCCTACAACATACCGGCCTCTGCAAGATGTGATACCCTTGTATGAACACTGTCCTATCCACCTTCAAATCACCTCGTTTTGAGCTGACAATACAGGCTGATGTTCGTTTTAAAATGCCTTCTCTAAATCGCTAAAATCTCATCATGGTCCTAGGATTGTATAACAGCATCCTGAGAATTAGTCTTTGGAAATGTGCGACAGCTTACTGTAACGTCTGTCTATTAACACACTGCCTTTCTTTTTAAACGGAGGACCCACAAGGGGTGACAAAGTCACTTTTGCGAAGAGGCCGGGCCTATGTGGGGAGGTAGGGGGGTCGGGGGGCGGGTCGGGACATCCATCCTAAGAAAAACATCCGATGGGCTTTCCCTCTGCCCACACCGGAGGGGAGGCGTGCGTTCGGCTTCTCCGTGGGAGGGGCGCTCCCCGGCCGCGTTTGCTGCGCGGGGCCCAGCCCACCGCGCGTCGATTCCGAGGCGAACGGGCCGGCAAACTTGAGCCGGGATCCGCGGGCCGGGCCCCGGTCGAGGGGGCAGGCTCTCCCCGGCGCCGCCCCGCCCTGCGCGCGGTTGCGGCCCCGCGTCCGGCCCAGCACGGCGTCTGGGGGCCTCGGAGACCGGGCGGCGGAGACCCGAGGAGCGAGGGACGGCGGGGTGGGGAGGGCTGCGGTCCAGGGTCGGGCCCCGGGGCGGCTGTCCTGGGTGGGGGTGAGGCCCGGCGGCCGGGGCGTCTCCCGGGAGGCACGCCGAGCCGAACGCTGACCACTGGGACCCTGGCGGCCGGAGGAGGTTGGGGACCCGGGGCTCCGCGCCCGCCCGGCTTTCCCCGCCCCTGGGCCCGGGGTTGCGCGGCCCCGCCCGCCCCCCGCCTCACCTGATGTACGGGCTGGCGGCCGCCAGGATGTTCTTTTGCACCGGGATCTCCTCCCCGTCGAGGACCAGGTGCGCGTCGCAGAAGCGGGACTCCTCCCGGAACGAGCTCAGCGCGCGCAGCAGGCGCGTGGCGTGCTGAGGGTCGGACACGGCGCTGCCCTCGGCCATCGTGGCACCCGCTCCCCGCCTGCCCGTGGAGGCTCTGGAAGCCGCCCCGCCGGACCTCGCGAGCCGCCTGCGCCCGGCGCGCGCCCAGTCCTCTCAGCCCGCGTGCGCCCCGCCCGCTCGGCCCGGCGCTCGGGGAGGCAAGATCCAGCCCAAGCCTCCGGAACGCGCTTGCGCCGATCGCCCCGCTAGCGGCCGGCGCCTTTAAGGAGCCGCGGCGTTGCGTCATTTCTCCGCGACGCCCCCTCGCCCTCCCTCCTCGCTCTCTCTCTGTCCCTCCCTCCGTCGCCGGAGGCGGCCAATCAGAAGCCTCGCCCCCTCCCGAACGCCCAGATCCCGGAACTGGCGCTACCTGGGCGCGGGTCCGAGGCTGAGAGCGATCTCTGCACCGCTGGCGGGGTGTGCGAGCGCGCCGGCGCTCTAGGGTTCAGTCCGTGGCTCTGGGGCCGTGAATCTGAATCCGAGCCTCGGTTTCTCCGCTCGCTAGCCATGTGACCGTGGGTAAGGTCCCATCCGCAGTTTGTCTTTCTGCAAGATGAAGATGATTTCTTAGGTGTTGTTGCTGGCTGGTGTGCGATAACCGCACGTAAAAGAGGGCGTACTAGGTGTAGCTTTCATTATTTACGAGAGAAAAGGCGCTTCCAGGTAAGAGCACAGAGATCCGAGAAAGCCATCCCCGAAAAGAGCGTTTGGGTTGTGGGCCCGGGAGGGAGATGTAGCAGCTGAAGCTGAAGACGTAAACGAGACCTCTTTGGCTCACGGTCGGGAGGTTGGTCTTGATCCCATAGATGTTAGGAACCGTGATAAGGTTTTTCACAAAGATCACGCAGCTGCTGCGTGGAGAACTGGAGGGTGGGATTGGATGCCAACGGTAGAAACGTGGTTTAAATATTGCCTTACTTGAGGGAAGTGACTGGTGGCCTAGATGGTAGGGTGATAACGGAGGCGGGCAGTAGCGGATGGCTTTAAAAGAACAGGCAGAATTAGAGGGGGAGGGAGTCCAGGATAATGTTCTGGATTGAGAAGCTGCTGTGATGTTGGTACCTTTCAGACAGAGACAGAAACGCTGAAGGAGTGGAAGGCAGAGAGCCCAGACAGATGTGGGCTCTGTAGAGGTGTGACCAGGCTCCCCATCCAGTGAGGATCAAGGGGCTGACAGGAAGCAAATGTGGGACAGCTCTGTCTACAGAGCAAGCCCTGTACTACCAGAGATTTCTGGGAAGGCTGCTAAGGGCACATGGGTACGTGAAATGTAGCCCCCGTTTTGTCCAAACGTTAGGGACGCCACAAGCTCCTAAGAAATTAGCAGTTTTACCAGGGCCAAAGGCCCAAAGAACATGGTCAGTATTCCAGATAGGCCGGGATAGGGTTTTCAGTGGATCAGCTTAGGTTTTTACTTCAGCCAACTCAAAGGCCCCAATAAAGTCTGGCATCTTTACCCTGAACCAGCCAGGGGTTTGGGGTTACTGGCAGGAATCAGGCTATTTAATCCTCGTGGAGTCACTGACCAAAGAATAGATAGGGAGAAGGAAGTTACTAGAGGGCTTCCCTGGTGGCTTGGCTGGTAAAGAAACAGCCTGCAATGCAGGAGACCCTGGTTGGATTCCTGGATCAGGAAGGTCCCCTGGAGAAGGGATAGGCTACCCACTCCAGTATTCTTGGACTTCCCAGGTGGCTCAGATGATAAAGAATCTGCCTGCAATGCAGGAGACCTGGGTTGGGAAGATTCCCCCTGGAGGAGAGCATGGCAACCCACTTCAGTATTCTTGCCTGGAGAATCCCCATGGACAGAAGAGCCTGGTGGGCTACGAGTCCGTGGGGTCGCAAAGAGTTGGACACAACTGAGTGACTATGCATAGTGGAAAATCCAGACATTTCTAGATTATTATGGAGAAAATGGTTAAAACATCTAGGATTGGCTACAAAACAATATGAAGGGAGGAAGGGAAGTAGGTGGGGGTATAAATGAATCAAAGTGGCTATGAGTTACTCCTTTTAAAGCTGGGTCATAGATACGTGGAGATTCGTTGTGCTAGTCTCCGTATTTCTTTGTATGTGGTATAATGTCATAATACAAAGTCAACAAGATAAGCGGCTAGAACTTATATCCTCCATAATATCTGTCCAGTATCCCTGGGAGCAATCGAAACACTTCTTCCTTGAAGTTGTTGCTGTACTTTGAACATTGCTCTGGCAGGAAAATTACTGTAAGGGGTTTATTTGTCCATCTCACCTGCTGCTGCTGCTGCTAAGTCGCTTCAGTCGTGTCCAACTCTATGCGACCCCATAGACGGCAGCCCACCAGGCTCCCCCATCCCTGGGATTCTCCAGGCAAGAACACTGGAGTGGGTTGCCATTTCCTTCTCCAATGCATGAAAGTGAAAAGTGAAAGTCAGGTCACTCAGTCGTGTCTGACACTCAGCAACCTCATGGACTTCAGCCCACCAGGCTCCTCCACCCATGGGATTTTCCAGGCAAGAGTACTGGAGTGGGGTGCCATCGCTTTCTCCGCCTGCTAGCTTGTAAATTTAGTGCATCTCCATTTCCAGGTCCCAAGTGCACCGCCTAGCCCTGTTAGTGCTCAGTGGATGTTGGATGGATGGAGGGATTTTAAAAATTGTGAATACTGGGCATTTAATAAATGTTTTCTGAATTGCAATCAGTTTTTAGTTTATTTTTGTTTGTCTTCTTTCTCAACTGGGTTGTTGCTAGAGTCAAAAATGATACATATGACAGAAAGCCTTCATATCAAATATGTAGTACTTGATAAACACTTACTTGGAATTACTTGGAACATTCATCTAGTCTTCAAATGTCAGCGGTTCCAAAACAAAGAGCTCAAATAACAGAATCACCTTCAGGTAACCAGTTTTCCCGGAATGGGAGTGTTGCCTTAGTTGAAGTAACTGGAGGTGAATGGGGATTAGTCAGGCAGGTTCTTCCTGGTAGAGGTGAAACTTCTCTGGTGTTTTGACAGAAGGAAGGTATAGGAGGACCTGGGCAGAGGATTGTAGACAGACCAACGTCAATCAGGGCAGCCTTCCACCTGACACCTGGCATTGCTGGCTTGAGAGGCTCCCCTGTGCAGCAGGCAGCAGATGGACCGAAGACCGTGTGAATGTTCTCCATTCCATCCCCACTGTTGCAGTATTCCCCACCAACCACCTGCCAGAACCACTCATATTCATCCTTCAGAATCCAGCTCAGGGACCTCCAGCCAGCTTCTCAGGCAGGGCAGAGTCCCTGTGCTCCTCCATGTCTGTGCCTTCTTCTGTTCTGCACTTAGCTGGTAGCACTGTAATTCACCGGTTTATACGTTGGTTTGCAAGCTCCTCCAGAGTAGGAGTTATGTTGTATTTACCTATTTCAAGGGACTTGCACAGTGCTAGTGGGTGGCCCCTGAATGCCTCACATAATCAGAGGTGGCAAGTTGGGTGAAGGAGCATGGGGACAGGCTGTAACACAGTAGGAGCAGGTGGTCCCACAGGGAGCTGAAGAGCACACCCTCGGGTCAGGTGGGAGGCCGTCCTTCACTGCCAGCTGATCGCCCCAGGAGATAAGGGGCCAGTGGTGCCAAATCCAATAATTTTTCAAAAGATCTGAAAATTCAGATCCACATGTGCAGTGTCCCAGTTTTTCAACATTAGCCACACATTCCATTTGAGGGAAAAAAATAAAAGATGCTGCACGTGTCTGCAAACAAGATCTGGTTTCCGTTCATTTCCAGAGGCAATTAGAAGAGCATCTTGGTTTACTGAGAAGGAAGTTAACAATCCAAAGGGTGCTAGATCCTCAATAAAATTGTTGACTTGAACTCGGGTGCCCCCACTAAGCCTTATCCTGATGCTGTAGGGAAGGAAGAGGGCCCACGTGTGGGAGGATCTGTCGGGCAGCTGCTGCCAGAGCCACTCCTGGTTAGACTGTGAACTGTCTTGCAGTCTATTGATACTGCTCAAACCGAGCCACCCTTGACATTGTTTATGGCTATCAGAGTGGTGTATCTAGTGTTCTTGTTTCCCTACATTCCATGTATATCAGACATCAAGCTGTTGTGAAACATGCAATCTGAGCGATTTAATAAACATCCCAGCAGTTTCCGTCTCTGGTGACTCTCAGTGATCCCTCTTTAGAGGCTGAAGAGCCCCAGAGGAAGGATTCTTCTTTGGGTCTGAAGACTGAAAAGGGTATTTTCACAAGGTACTAACAGTAGTCATCCACTCAACAAATAATCATTGAGCACCTGCTGTATGGTACATGTTGCAGAGGTACTGATGGTGAAAACACAGTTTCATCCCGTGCATTCATCCAAGAGACTTTTACTCTCTTCCTGCTTTCCTGATCATGTCTCATCTTACAATCAGGAAAAAACAATTTTCATTTGCAAAAAGAAAATACTTTGTTTCCAAAAATGAATCCTCCAAGAAAAGAAGCTCTTTGGAAAACACTGACTTGAGTGGATTCATTTTATTGAAGTGAAAACTGAAGCTTGAGAAGTAAAGGACTCAGTCAAGGTCATACATGTGACCTAGCTGGGACAGAACAGACCGGCCCCAAGCTTCTGCCTTCCAGCCTTGTAAGCTTTTCCATTACACCAAGTTGACTCTTCGTAAACATTAATTTGGTTGAGACAGTCTCTTCTGATTCATCTTAAGGCAGTCTTCAGATATTTTATTAGGTAAATCTGTCTTTGGTCCAAATCTATATATGGCTTCTTTCTGAAAATCTGAGCTCTTCCAAATTGCTGAGTCAGAGAACATCTCAGTATTTATAACTCTTGAGAGTTGATTCTACGTATTTACCCAACATTCAGAGAAGTATCAGAAGCAGTGGACTAATGAAGCTGTGATGAAGATAGTGACTGTTTCTGTCCAAATCCGTGCTGTGTTGCTAGCACCTGGTGCAGTGTCTGAGGCACAGTAGGTACTCAGTAAATATTGGCTGAGTGAATAAATGTTATTAAGTGGGGAGACCTGGGATCTTTCTATCCCCTGAAGGGGTTACTTCAGTTGTTTACCACAGTTCCACACTGAACTCCCAACTAGTCTATGCAACAGCAGGCTAACATCTCCAGGTGAAAATAAGCTCCTGATTTTACTCTTTAAACCCAATCATTCCCGGACTTCCCTGGTGGTCCAGTAACAAAGAATCTGTGCTCCCAAAGCAGGTTTTGATCCCTGGTCGGGGAACAGGATCCCACATGATGCAATTCAAAAAGATTCAAGGCTAAATTTAAGGCCTGGTGCAGGCAAATAAATATGTAGATAAAATAAAACCCTAATCATTTCCCAAATAAAGTGGCAGCATTATTCACTTAACCACAGACAGAGATTTCTTGACATTCTTGACCTTTTATCTCATGCCCTTCATCCAATTCAGCAGCAAAACCCTGAAGACTCTGTCCTGAGTCCAGCCTCATCTGAGCCCCATTGTCCAGCCACTAGTCAGTCCCCCTGGACTCCTGCACCAGCCTCTTAGCTGTGCTGCCTGCTTTTTCCTCTTGCCCCCTTCTGAGTTCTTTCTCTTCATAAGTTAATCAGATCCAGTCACTTCCCAAAACAAGACCCTTCAAAGGGTTCCCATCAAACTTGGGGGGAAAAATTCAAAGCGGAAGCCCTGTCTGATCAACTCTGTACTTCTTCAACCTCATCTCCCATCACTTTCCCCTCCCCTGATGCTCACTAACCAAACCAGCCCTTTCGCTGTTCCGTGAACAGGCCTCGCATGTGCCCACCCCAGGGGCTTTGCATTGGCTCATCTCAGGCTGGAAATGCCCTTCCTCATATTCTTAGACCTTGTTCTTTCCTGTTCGTAGATCAGAGCTCACATGCCAGCTCCTCAGAGAGGACTTCCCTTATCTTCCTGTATAATGAGTGCCTCACTCAACTACTCCATTTTTTCTCACTGCATTCAGTCACTACCTAACGTGTTTATTTGTTATATTATATGTCTCCTCTGACTTTAAGCTTCATGAGGCCTGGCAGGAACTTCCTATTTTATTTATCACTTTTACTCCCTAGCCTCTAAAACAATGCTATATAGATTTACTGAAAGAAGCAAACTGATGGAAGTGAGAAAATATTCCTGGATCTTTTCATCCCTTGCCGCCTAACCTGACCTTGCCAACACGGAGGAAGATGAATGGTCAAGGAAGATGAAGATTCAAAGGACATGAAACATCCAAACCTCAAAAGGTCATGATATAACAGCTCTGGACAGTTGTTGCTTCAATTACTTCTTTCAAACCAAGTCCTGTGTGAGAACCTATACGTCCTCCTTCAAGCCACACCATTTTCCACTTTGTGCTCTTTAAATTTAGTTTGAGTATTATATATTGTTACCATACCTAAGAGCATGTAAAAGATACTCAATTTCTGTCCTCCCTGTAGAATTCTAGCCAATACACTGCAAGGTGTATGAGCTGATTTATTCTGCAACATTTATATCATGTAAGTAATTTGCCTGCTCCTTAGACTTATTTATCTGAGGTTATTGATATTTCTCCCGGCAATCTTGATTCCAGCTTGTGCTTCTTCCAGCCCAGAGTTTCTCATGATGTAATCTGCATATAAGTTTAAATAAGCAGGGTGACAATATACAGCCTTGACGTACTCCTTTTCCTATTTGGAACCAGTCTGTTGTTTCATGTCCAGTTCTAACTGTTGCTTCCTGACCTGCATATAGGTTTCTCAGTATGGGAATGCAAATGTCTTCTTCCACCTTGTGGCTTGTCTTTACACTCTCTTTGTCTCTGATGAACAGTCTCAATTTTAATGAAGTTCAGTTGATCAGTTTTCTCTTTTATGGCTAGTGCTTCTCATGTTCTGTTTTAAAATCTTTAAACCATGATGACATTCTCCTATGCTCTCTTGTAGCAGTTTTATTTTGTTTATTTCTCTTTCACATTTAGGTTTATGACCCACATCAGCTCCAGGCATTTTTCTTAAATCCAGATTAAAATTCACTTCTTCAGAATCTCACTCATTCATGCTTTTAATCACTCCTCCATCTAACAGAATTTTTAAGCACCTACCATATGCCAGGTATTTGTGGGAGAACAAAAGCAATTAGAGTCAACATTTAAGGAACTTACAAGCTGGTAGGAGAAAGGGTTAGACTTGCACAGAAACAATATTTAGAAAGTAGTAATTTAGCTGGAAATTATGATATGGCCTAATTATTTAGACATACGACCCAGAGTAATTTCCCCTTTGGACGTCAGCATAAATTCCATTCCCTACAGGCCATGATGCTGTCTTCCTCATCCTTTGCTGGTCCCCCGAGTCCCTGTGCCTGGCTTGCGAGGCGTCCCACCGTCTGGCCCACCCCTCCCTCCTCACCCTCACTGTCCTCTATCCCAGGCCCTCCGCGCAGACCCGGCTGTTGGTCCTGCCACCTCTTACCTCCTGCCTGGACTCCTCCCAGCACTTTGATGCCTGAAAAACTGCTCGCTGCTCCAGCACCTCCTCTGTGAAGCATCTCCTGGCTTTTTTCTGTCTCTTTGTGCCTTGAAATCAGTCCCTGGAGCCAGATTTCTGGGTTCAAATACTCCTTCTGTCACTTGCCAGCTCTATAACCCCGAGTGTGTGACTTAAACTGTCTAAAACTCTGATACTCATTGGGAAAAATTGTGGTTCCTGTTATATAGGGTTTTGTGCAAATAAATGAGATGACCCAGGTACAACTGTCTAGCACAGTGTCTGACACATAGTTAAGTACTCCGTAAAGGTTCACTTTTTTAAAAAAGAGCAAACGAAGTCAGACAGGCATACCCAACACACGAATGACGTTTATCTGTTAACATATTGGTCTTTTTTCACTAGACTGGGTTTTTCTTGAAATCAGAAGTAGTCATTTCCTTCATTTTTCTACAGTTGCCACTTCTCCTAAGACCCACTTGTGGAGTCCTTAGTGCAATTCACTGTGCAGGGAGCTTTACATACATTTCCCCAACAGATCTTTACAAGGAACTGCAAGGTAAATATTAGGATCTCCGTGCCATGGTTCACAAAGCCGTGTCCCTCGGCTGATTGGTGGAGGAGCCAGGATTTTCACTCCCTAATTCACTGCAAAGTTTTGAGCCATTCATTATGCTGCTCTTCCCTCCACGTCCCCAGCACCTACACAGTGACCTTGGTAACCATCTGATGAATAGAACTGAATCTAACAAGCCCCAATCTACCCAAGTTTGTCAGAAAGGAACCTGGATTTATCTGTGTTGCTAAAGTTCTGAATGTGACCCTCAAAGGTCAAGCAATCAGGGACTGAGACCCTTCTGGCAAAACAGACAGCTCCTGGAACAGGTGGCTGTTTTCAACTTTCCCTCTTGGGAAATGGCGGTTTCAACATCAGTAATTTGTACTCTGTGGCTTGAAGGTGTGCTCTTCAATTGACACAGTGCCGCCTTTCCAGCGGAACAGGTTGTTGCTTTTCACAAAATTTGTCCTATTTAACGAAACTTCTTGTTTGCTGTCTTAATTACCTACCANCAGCCCACCAGGCTCCCCCATCCCTGGGATTCTCCAGGCAAGAACACTGGAGTGGGTTGCCATTTCCTTCTCCAGTGCATGAAAGTGAAAAGTGAAAGTCAGGTCACTCAGTCGTGTCTGACACTCAGCAACCTCATGGACTTCAGCCCACCAGGCTCCTCCACCCATGGGATTTTCCAGGCAAGAGTACTGGAGTGGGGTGCCATCGCTTTCTCCGCCTGCTAGCTTGTAAATTTAGTGCATCTCCATTTCCAGGTCCCAAGTGCACCGCCTAGCCCTGTTAGTGCTCAGTGGATGTTGGATGGATGGAGGGATTTTAAAAATTGTGAATACTGGGCATTTAATAAATGTTTTCTGAATTGCAATCAGTTTTTAGTTTATTTTTGTTTGTCTTCTTTCTCAACTGGGTTGTTGCTAGAGTCAAAAATGATACATATGACAGAAAGCCTTCATATCAAATATGTAGTACTTGATAAACACTTACTTGGAATTACTTGGAACATTCATCTAGTCTTCAAATGTCAGCGGTTCCAAAACAAAGAGCTCAAATAACAGAATCACCTTCAGGTAACCAGTTTTCCCGGAATGGGAGTGTTGCCTTAGTTGAAGTAACTGGAGGTGAATGGGGATTAGTCAGGCAGGTTCTTCCTGGTAGAGGTGAAACTTCTCTGGTGTTTTGACAGAAGGAAGGTATAGGAGGACCTGGGCAGAGGATTGTAGACAGACCAACGTCAGTCAGGGCAGCCTTCCACCTGACACCTGGCATTGCTGGCTTGAGAGGCTCCCCTGTGCAGCAGGCAGCAGATGGACCGAAGACCGTGTGAATGTTCTCCATTCCATCCCCACTGTTGCAGTATTCCCCACCAACCACCTGCCAGAACCACTCATATTCATCCTTCAGAATCCAGCTCAGGGACCTCCAGCCAGCTTCTCAGGCAGGGCAGAGTCCCTGTGCTCCTCCATGTCTGTGCCTTCTTCTGTTCTGCACTTAGCTGGTAGCACTGTAATTCACCGGTTTATACGTTGGTTTGCAAGCTCCTCCAGAGTAGGAGTTATGTTGTATTTACCTATTTCAAGGGACTTGCACAGTGCTAGTGGATGGCCCCTGAATGCCTCACATAATCAGAGGTGGCAAGTTGGGTGAAGGAGCATGGGGACAGGCTGTAACACAGTAGGAGCAGGTGGTCCCACAGGGAGCTGAAGAGCACACCCTCGGGTCAGGTGGGAGGCCGTCCTTCACTGCCAGCTGATCGCCCCAGGAGATAAGGGGCCAGTGGTGCCAAATCCAATAATTTTTCAAAAGATCTGAAAATTCAGATCCACATGTGCAGTGTCCCAGTTTTTCAACATTAGCCACACATTCCATTTGAGGGAAAAAAATAAAAGATGCTGCACGTGTCTGCAAACAAGATCTGGTTTCCGTTCATTTCCAGAGGCAATTAGAAGAGCATCTTGGTTTACTGAGAAGGAAGTTAACAATCCAAAGGGTGCTAGATCCTCAATAAAATTGTTGACTTGAACTCGGGTGCCCCCACTAAGCCTTATCCTGATGCTGTAGGGAAGGAAGAGGGCCCACGTGTGGGAGGATCTGTCGGGCAGCTGCTGCCAGAGCCACTCCTGGTTAGACTGTGAACTGTCTTGCAGTCTATTGATACTGCTCAAACCGAGCCACCCTTGACATTGTTTATGGCTATCAGAGTGGTGTATCTAGTGTTCTTGTTTCCCTACATTCCATGTATATCAGACATCAAGCTGTTGTGAAACATGCAATCTGAGCGATTTAATAAACATCCCAGCAGTTTCCGTCTCTGGTGACTCTCAGTGATCCCTCTTTAGAGGCTGAAGAGCCCCAGAGGAAGGATTCTTCTTTGGGTCTGAAGACTGAAAAGGGTATTTTCACAAGGTACTAACAGTAGTCATCCACTCAACAAATAATCATTGAGCACCTGCTGTATGGTACATGTTGCAGAGGTACTGATGGTGAAAACACAGTTTCATCCCGTGCATTCATCCAAGAGACTTTTACTCTCTTCCTGCTTTCCTGATCATGTCTCATCTTACAATCAGGAAAAAACAATTTTCATTTGCAAAAAGAAAATACTTTGTTTCCAAAAATGAATCCTCCAAGAAAAGAAGCTCTTTGGAAAACACTGACTTGAGTGGATTCATTTTATTGAAGTGAAAACTGAAGCTTGAGAAGTAAAGGACTCAGTCAAGGTCATACATGTGACCTAGCTGGGACAGAACAGACCGGCCCCAAGCTTCTGCCTTCCAGCCTTGTAAGCTTTTCCATTACACCAAGTTGACTCTTCGTAAACATTAATTTGGTTGAGACAGTCTCTTCTGATTCATCTTAAGGCAGTCTTCAGATATTTTATTAGGTAAATCTGTCTTTGGTCCAAATCTATATATGGCTTCTTTCTGAAAATCTGAGCTCTTCCAAATTGCTGAGTCAGAGAACATCTCAGTATTTATAACTCTTGAGAGTTGATTCTACGTATTTACCCAACATTCAGAGAAGTATCAGAAGCAGTGGACTAATGAAGCTGTGATGAAGATAGTGACTGTTTCTGTCCAAATCCGTGCTGTGTTGCTAGCACCTGGTGCAGTGTCTGAGGCACAGTAGGTACTCAGTAAATATTGGCTGAGTGAATAAATGTTATTAAGTGGGGAGACCTGGGATCTTTCTATCCCCTGAAGGGGTTACTTCAGTTGTTTACCACAGTTCCACACTGAACTCCCAACTAGTCTATGCAACAGCAGGCTAACATCTCCAGGTGAAAATAAGCTCCTGATTTTACTCTTTAAACCCAATCATTCCCGGACTTCCCTGGTGGTCCAGTAACAAAGAATCTGTGCTCCCAAAGCAGGTTTTGATCCCTGGTCGGGGAACAGGATCCCACATGATGCAATTCAAAAAGATTCAAGGCTAAATTTAAGGCCTGGTGCAGGCAAATAAATATGTAGATAAAATAAAACCCTAATCATTTCCCAAATAAAGTGGCAGCATTATTCACTTAACCACAGACAGAGATTTCTTGACATTCTTGACCTTTTATCTCATGCCCTTCATCCAATTCAGCAGCAAAACCCTGAAGACTCTGTCCTGAGTCCAGCCTCATCTGAGCCCCATTGTCCAGCCACTAGTCAGTCCCCCTGGACTCCTGCACCAGCCTCTTAGCTGTGCTGCCTGCTTTTTCCTCTTGCCCCCTTCTGAGTTCTTTCTCTTCATAAGTTAATCAGATCCAGTCACTTCCCAAAACAAGACCCTTCAAAGGGTTCCCATCAAACTTGGGGGGNTGAAGTGAAAACTGAAGCTTGAGAAGTAAAGGACTCAGTCAAGGTCATACATGTGACCTAGCTGGGACAGAACAGACCGGCCCCAAGCTTCTGCCTTCCAGCCTTGTAAGCTTTTCCATTACACCAAGTTGACTCTTCGTAAACATTAATTTGGTTGAGACAGTCTCTTCTGATTCATCTTAAGGCAGTCTTCAGATATTTTATTAGGTAAATCTGTCTTTGGTCCAAATCTATATATGGCTTCTTTCTGAAAATCTGAGCTCTTCCAAATTGCTGAGTCAGAGAACATCTCAGTATTTATAACTCTTGAGAGTTGATTCTACGTATTTACCCAACATTCAGAGAAGTATCAGAAGCAGTGGACTAATGAAGCTGTGATGAAGATAGTGACTGTTTCTGTCCAAATCCGTGCTGTGTTGCTAGCACCTGGTGCAGTGTCTGAGGCACAGTAGGTACTCAGTAAATATTGGCTGAGTGAATAAATGTTATTAAGTGGGGAGACCTGGGATCTTTCTATCCCCTGAAGGGGTTACTTCAGTTGTTTACCACAGTTCCACACTGAACTCCCAACTAGTCTATGCAACAGCAGGCTAACATCTCCAGGTGAAAATAAGCTCCTGATTTTACTCTTTAAACCCAATCATTCCCGGACTTCCCTGGTGGTCCAGTAACAAAGAATCTGTGCTCCCAAAGCAGGTTTTGATCCCTGGTCGGGGAACAGGATCCCACATGATGCAATTCAAAAAGATTCAAGGCTAAATTTAAGGCCTGGTGCAGGCAAATAAATATGTAGATAAAATAAAACCCTAATCATTTCCCAAATAAAGTGGCAGCATTATTCACTTAACCACAGACAGAGATTTCTTGACATTCTTGACCTTTTATCTCATGCCCTTCATCCAATTCAGCAGCAAAACCCTGAAGACTCTGTCCTGAGTCCAGCCTCATCTGAGCCCCATTGTCCAGCCACTAGTCAGTCCCCCTGGACTCCTGCACCAGCCTCTTAGCTGTGCTGCCTGCTTTTTCCTCTTGCCCCCTTCTGAGTTCTTTCTCTTCATAAGTTAATCAGATCCAGTCACTTCCCAAAACAAGACCCTTCAAAGGGTTCCCATCAAACCTGGGGGGGAAAAATTCAAAGCGGAAGCCCTGTCTGATCAACTCTGTACTTCTTCAACCTCATCTCCCATCACTTTCCCCTCCCCTGATGCTCACTAACCAAACCAGCCCTTTCGCTGTTCCGTGAACAGGCCTCGCATGTGCCCACCCCAGGGGCTTTGCATTGGCTCATCTCAGGCTGGAAATGCCCTTCCTCATATTCTCAGACCTTGTTCTTTCCTGTTCGTAGATCAGAGCTCACATGCCAGCTCCTCAGAGAGGACTTCCCTTATCTTCCTGTATAATGAGTGCCTCACTCAACTACTCCATTTTTTCTCACTGCATTCAGTCACTACCTAACGTGTTTATTTGTTATATTATATGTCTCCTCTGACTTTAAGCTTCATGAGGCCTGGCAGGAACTTCCTATTTTATTTATCACTTTTACTCCCTAGCCTCTAAAACAATGCTATATAGATTTACTGAAAGAAGCAAACTGATGGAAGTGAGAAAATATTCCTGGATCTTTTCATCCCTTGCCGCCTAACCTGACCTTGCCAACACGGAGGAAGATGAATGGTCAAGGAAGATGAAGATTCAAAGGACATGAAACATCCAAACCTCAAAAGGTCATGATATAACAGCTCTGGACAGTTGTTGCTTCAATTACTTCTTTCAAACCAAGTCCTGTGTGAGAACCTATACGTCCTCCTTCAAGCCACACCATTTTCCACTTTGTGCTCTTTAAATTTAGTTTGAGTATTATATATTGTTACCATACCTAAGAGCATGTAAAAGATACTCAATTTCTGTCCTCCCTGTAGAATTCTAGCCAATACACTGCAAGGTGTATGAGCTGATTTATTCTGCAACATTTATATCATGTAAGTAATTTGCCTGCTCCTTAGACTTATTTATCTGAGGTTATTGATATTTCTCCCGGCAATCTTGATTCCAGCTTGTGCTTCTTCCAGCCCAGAGTTTCTCATGATGTAATCTGCATATAAGTTTAAATAAGCAGGGTGACAATATACAGCCTTGACGTACTCCTTTTCCTATTTGGAACCAGTCTGTTGTTTCATGTCCAGTTCTAACTGTTGCTTCCTGACCTGCATATAGGTTTCTCAGTATGGGAATGCAAATGTCTTCTTCCACCTTGTGGCTTGTCTTTACACTCTCTTTGTCTCTGATGAACAGTCTCAATTTTAATGAAGTTCAGTTGATCNCAGACCTTGTTCTTTCCTGTTCGTAGATCAGAGCTCACATGCCAGCTCCTCAGAGAGGACTTCCCTTATCTTCCTGTATAATGAGTGCCTCACTCAACTACTCCATTTTTTCTCACTGCATTCAGTCACTACCTAACGTGTTTATTTGTTATATTATATGTCTCCTCTGACTTTAAGCTTCATGAGGCCTGGCAGGAACTTCCTATTTTATTTATCACTTTTACTCCCTAGCCTCTAAAACAATGCTATATAGATTTACTGAAAGAAGCAAACTGATGGAAGTGAGAAAATATTCCTGGATCTTTTCATCCCTTGCCGCCTAACCTGACCTTGCCAACACGGAGGAAGATGAATGGTCAAGGAAGATGAAGATTCAAAGGACATGAAACATCCAAACCTCAAAAGGTCATGATATAACAGCTCTGGACAGTTGTTGCTTCAATTACTTCTTTCAAACCAAGTCCTGTGTGAGAACCTATACGTCCTCCTTCAAGCCACACCATTTTCCACTTTGTGCTCTTTAAATTTAGTTTGAGTATTATATATTGTTACCATACCTAAGAGCATGTAAAAGATACTCAATTTCTGTCCTCCCTGTAGAATTCTAGCCAATACACTGCAAGGTGTATGAGCTGATTTATTCTGCAACATTTATATCATGTAAGTAATTTGCCTGCTCCTTAGACTTATTTATCTGAGGTTATTGATATTTCTCCCGGCAATCTTGATTCCAGCTTGTGCTTCTTCCAGCCCAGAGTTTCTCATGATGTAATCTGCATATAAGTTTAAATAAGCAGGGTGACAATATACAGCCTTGACGTACTCCTTTTCCTATTTGGAACCAGTCTGTTGTTTCATGTCCAGTTCTAACTGTTGCTTCCTGACCTGCATATAGGTTTCTCAGTATGGGAATGCAAATGTCTTCTTCCACCTTGTGGCTTGTCTTTACACTCTCTTTGTCTCTGATGAACAGTCTCAATTTTAATGAAGTTCAGTTGATCAGTTTTCTCTTTTATGGCTAGTGCTTCTCATGTTCTGTTTTAAAATCTTTAAACCATGATGACATTCTCCTATGCTCTCTTGTAGCAGTTTTATTTTGTTTATTTCTCTTTCACATTTAGGTTTATGACCCACATCAGCTCCAGGCATTTTTCTTAAATCCAGATTAAAATTCACTTCTTCAGAATCTCACTCATTCATGCTTTTAATCACTCCTCCATCTAACAGAATTTTTAAGCACCTACCATATGCCAGGTATTTGTGGGAGAACAAAAGCAATTAGAGTCAACATTTAAGGAACTTACAAGCTGGTAGGAGAAAGGGTTAGACTTGCACAGAAACAATATTTAGAAAGTAGTAATTTAGCTGGAAATTATGATATGGCCTAATTATTTAGACATACAACCCAGAGTAATTTCCCCTTTGGACGTCAGCATAAATTCCATTCCCTACAGGCCATGATGCTGTCTTCCTCATCCTTTGCTGGTCCCCCGAGTCCCTGTGCCTGGCTTGCGAGGCGTCCCACCGTCTGGCCCACCCCTCCCTCCTCACCCTCACTGTCCTCTATCCCAGGCCCTCCGCGCAGACCCGGCTGTTGGTCCTGCCACCTCTTACCTCCTGCCTGGACTCCTCCCAGCACTTTGATGCCTGAAAAACTGCTCGCTGCTCCAGCACCTCCTCTGTGAAGCATCTCCTGGCTTTTTTCTGTCTCTTTGTGCCTTGAAATCAGTCCCTGGAGCCAGATTTCTGGGTTCAAATACTCCTTCTGTCACTTGCCAGCTCTATAACCCCGAGTGTGTGACTTAAACTGTCTAAAACTCTGATACTCATTGGGAAAAATTGTGGTTCCTGTTATATAGGGTTTTGTGCAAATAAATGAGATGACCCAGGTACAACTGTCTAGCACAGTGTCTGACACATAGTTAAGTACTCCGTAAAGGTTCACTTTTTTAAAAAAGAGCAAACGAAGTCAGACAGGCATACCCAACACACGAATGACGTTTATCTGTTAACATATTGGTCTTTTTTCACTAGACTGGGTTTTTCTTGAAATCAGAAGTAGTCATTTCCTTCATTTTTCTACAGTTGCCACTTCTCCTAAGACCCACTTGTGGAGTCCTTAGTGCAATTCACTGTGCAGGGAGCTTTACATACATTTCCCCAACAGATCTTTACAAGGAACTGCAAGGTAAATATTAGGATCTCCGTGCCATGGTTCACAAAGCCGTGTCCCTCGGCTGATTGGTGGAGGAGCCAGGATTTTCACTCCCTAATTCACTGCAAAGTTTTGAGCCATTCATTATGCTGCTCTTCCCTCCACGTCCCCAGCACCTACACAGTGACCTTGGTAACCATCTGATGAATAGAACTGAATCTAACAAGCCCCAATCTACCCAAGTTTGTCAGAAAGGAACCTGGATTTATCTGTGTTGCTAAAGTTCTGAATGTGACCCTCAAAGGTCAAGCAATCAGGGACTGAGACCCTTCTGGCAAAACAGACAGCTCCTGGAACAGGTGGCTGTTTTCAACTTTCCCTCTTGGGAAATGGCGGTTTCAACATCAGTAATTTGTACTCTGTGGCTTGAAGGTGTGCTCTTCAATTGACACAGTGCCGCCTTTCCAGCGGAACAGGTTGTTGCTTTTCACAAAATTTGTCCTATTTAACGAAACTTCTTGTTTGCTGTCTTAATTACCTACCATCTCGCCTACTGCTCTATTACAGTGGAAATGTACCAAGCTTTTCAATTGCTGTCCCAAGAGGCTTGGGAAGATCCTTTTCAAGCAAATTCTGGAAGCTTGGCCCCTCCAGTTCAATTGTAAATATCATGAGAGCAGGAACCACCTCATATTTGTCTGTATCTCCCATGGCACCTGACTCGTTAGGCAGGAATTCAGTATTTGCTGATCCCATTATCTGTCTGCTTATTTTACGCTGGAGACTGGGTTAAGCCTTGGAAAGGAGAAAGGAGGAATCAGATTCAAGGATTACCCTCCAGGAGCTTCTAGTCCAATGCAGGAGATAAGATTCAAACATAAATAATGAGCATCTGATGTGGAAAATGGCATTTGTAATAGTGATTCCCTGGTGGCTCGGACAGTAAAGAACCTGCCTGCAATGCAGGAGACCTAGGTTTGATCCCTGGGTCAGGAAGATCCCCCAGAGAAGGGACTGGCAATCCACTCTAGTATTCTTGCCTGGGGAATTACATGGACAGAGGAGCCTGGTGGGCTATAGTCCATGGGGTTTCAAAGTATCAGACATGACTGAGTGCCTAACACACTACACTGGGGTACCCCCCAACAAACACACCCAAAGCATCACTTGTACCTAAAGATTGATGAGAAATTCTTTTCTATTAAAGCAAGCAGGGAAATACTGTGGAGTACACCCTAACATGTATATGCATTTTGGTAAAACCACAGGTTTCAAGGTGCTTTATTTGGTAGACCTGTGCCCCCGCCTTTCTTTAGGAATATTATGGTGGACATGATGTTGAACAGTGCCACTGGCATCAGACAGAACTCGGTTTTCACTCAGGTTCTGCTCCATCACTTTCTAGCTGTGTGATTTTGAGCAAGTGGTCTGAGCTCTCTGAACCTCAGTTCTCATGATTTTTATGAGGATTAGTGTCTTATGTAAAGCTTTTGTCACATACACAGTAGCTTTTATGCTCATTATGAGAATACAGGTGTGGGATGGATGGATGGATGGATGGAGTAGAGAACAGGCCAGTCTTGCCACAGCAAAAAAGGCACAGATTCCCTTTGACATGAATACTTGGCAATTCTGTAGCATTTTGTACTCTTGAAGCACTTTCATAATTAAACTAAAATCAAAGAAAGAAGAGCCATCCCAGTTCTACCTATGAGAAAAGCTGAAGCCTCAAGAAATGCCCAGAGTCTTGCAAGAATCGGGACTGGTCATCTTGAGATTTGAACCAGTGCCTGGTTTGGTATCTGTTACACAGGAGCCTGGGGACTNAAGTTTTGAGCCATTCATTATGCTGCTCTTCCCTCCACGTCCCCAGCACCTACACAGTGACCTTGGTAACCATCTGATGAATAGAACTGAATCTAACAAGCCCCAATCTACCCAAGTTTGTCAGAAAGGAACCTGGATTTATCTGTGTTGCTAAAGTTCTGAATGTGACCCTCAAAGGTCAAGCAATCAGGGACTGAGACCCTTCTGGCAAAACAGACAGCTCCTGGAACAGGTGGCTGTTTTCAACTTTCCCTCTTGGGAAATGGCGGTTTCAACATCAGTAATTTGTACTCTGTGGCTTGAAGGTGTGCTCTTCAATTGACACAGTGCCGCCTTTCCAGCGGAACAGGTTGTTGCTTTTCACAAAATTTGTCCTATTTAACGAAACTTCTTGTTTGCTGTCTTAATTACCTACCATCTCGCCTACTGCTCTATTACAGTGGAAATGTACCAAGCTTTTCAATTGCTGTCCCAAGAGGCTTGGGAAGATCCTTTTCAAGCAAATTCTGGAAGCTTGGCCCCTCCAGTTCAATTGTAAATATCATGAGAGCAGGAACCACCTCATATTTGTCTGTATCTCCCATGGCACCTGACTCGTTAGGCAGGAATTCAGTATTTGCTGATCCCATTATCTGTCTGCTTATTTTACGCTGGAGACTGGGTTAAGCCTTGGAAAGGAGAAAGGAGGAATCAGATTCAAGGATTACCCTCCAGGAGCTTCTAGTCCAATGCAGGAGATAAGATTCAAACATAAATAATGAGCATCTGATGTGGAAAATGGCATTTGTAATAGTGATTCCCTGGTGGCTCGGACAGTAAAGAACCTGCCTGCAATGCAGGAGACCTAGGTTTGATCCCTGGGTCAGGAAGATCCCCCAGAGAAGGGACTGGCAATCCACTCTAGTATTCTTGCCTGGGGAATTACATGGACAGAGGAGCCTGGTGGGCTATAGTCCATGGGGTTTCAAAGTATCAGACATGACTGAGTGCCTAACACACTACACTGGGGTACCCCCCAACAAACACACCCAAAGCATCACTTGTACCTAAAGATTGATGAGAAATTCTTTTCTATTAAAGCAAGCAGGGAAATACTGTGGAGTACACCCTAACATGTATATGCATTTTGGTAAAACCACAGGTTTCAAGGTGCTTTATTTGGTAGACCTGTGCCCCCGCCTTTCTTTAGGAATATTATGGTGGACATGATGTTGAACAGTGCCACTGGCATCAGACAGAACTCGGTTTTCACTCAGGTTCTGCTCCATCACTTTCTAGCTGTGTGATTTTGAGCAAGTGGTCTGAGCTCTCTGAACCTCAGTTCTCATGATTTTTATGAGGATTAGTGTCTTATGTAAAGCTTTTGTCACATACACAGTAGCTTTTATGCTCATTATGAGAATACAGGTGTGGGATGGATGGATGGATGGATGGAGTAGAGAACAGGCCAGTCTTGCCACAGCAAAAAAGGCACAGATTCCCTTTGACATGAATACTTGGCAATTCTGTAGCATTTTGTACTCTTGAAGCACTTTCATAATTAAACTAAAATCAAAGAAAGAAGAGCCATCCCAGTTCTACCTATGAGAAAAGCTGAAGCCTCAAGAAATGCCCAGAGTCTTGCAAGAATCGGGACTGGTCATCTTGAGATTTGAACCAGTGCCTGGTTTGGTATCTGTTACACAGGAGCCTGGGGACTTGTTAGTGGGTAGGGTGGGAAACAGGGGGCCTAGCTTTCAAGCTGCAACCTTTCTCTGCTGAGCCACGTAGGCCTGTTAACCTGACCCACATGTTTGGAGACAGAGCCATAGAACCCACATGGCTGAGGCAGCACACAAGTCCTTCACTTTACCTGCTGAGAAGCTGGTACAACCGATGGACTCCGCTCTCCTCATGGACATACAGATGCACAAAACCCCACATACAGTTGCAGGAAGCCCTGGGCACCCTGAAGCCCCGCCACTATGCCCCCTCATAGAGGACTCAAGGCCATCGCTCAAGTCATCTACAGCAACCATTCTGAACCTGACCCACTGCAGAAATCACAGACTCATTTCCTCCAGCAGACCAGCAGAAACAGTCTAATCCAACAATAACGAACCCTGGCAGTGTCATCCAGGGACAGCTCGCCCTCCCAACTCTGCAATCATCCAGATTCCAGAAAGTTTATCCTTCAAAAATGGCCAAAGTCAAACCATCCATTTCCCTCCCAGACTTTCACAAGTCTTGGTGGAGATGAGAATTGAGGTTATCTGAGTTTTAGAAATCAGAATTGCCACTGTGTTGATAGAAAGGGGTGGAGAACAGGGATAATACATAGGTTACTTAGAATTGATTGGCTGCACCACAGCCCAGTGCCTTCCTTGTCGTGAAAGTCAAGATCGAGCACGAAAGATAAGAACTCGACCTGCAGCTGAGGGAAACTTGGGAAGGCGTTAAATTTGTGTGTTCATTCAGCACTTGTTTATCAAGCGCCTACTACATGCCAGGCCCTGTTCTAAACACCCAGAAAACATCTAAGACATAGAACAGAAAAAAAAATCCTTGCCCTGAATGTAACCTCTGCGCTTACATTCTAGTGAGGGCTGGTCTGCTAGAGGAAATGAGTCTGTGATTTCTGCAGTGGGTCAGGTTCAGAATGGTTGCTGTAGAGGACTTGAGCCATGGCCTTGAGTCTTCTATGAGGGGGCATGGTGGAGTGGCTTCAGGGTGCCCAGGGCTTCCTGCAACACCCCAAGTTTGGGATGATTTGTTACAATAAGCATAATAAATAAGTTAATTTTATAGCATTCTAGAACACAAAAAGTGCTACAGGGAGAAAGAAATTAAGCAGGATAAAGGGATCGGGTGTGTGGGGGTGATGGAGAAATCAATTTGCAATGTTAAATTAAGTTCAGGAAATGTGTATTGAAGGTGACATTTGAGAAAACTTGAACGTGAGGAGACCACACACATCTTGAAGCCCAGACGATGCCAATGAAAACAGTAAGAGGTGAACATTCACACATTCACTCACCAAATATTTACTGAGTGCATTAAGAGCTAGTTGCTCACAGTAGGCTGAATAAAGGCCCCCACAGACACCCAGGTCCTAACCCCTGGAACCTGTGTCTGTCAGCTATATGGCAAAAGAGACTTTTTGGATGTCAGGAAGTTCAGGATTTTAAAACAGGGAGATGGTCCTGGATTATCCAGTGGGCCCTAAATGCAATCATGGGGGTCCTTATACAAGGGAGGCAGAGGGAGATTTGACTTTATAGAAGGGAAAAAAGTGAGGTGAGGAAGACAGCAGAGAGAAAAAGGTGGTGGGAGGCAGGACCATGAGCCAAGGAAGCTGGAAAAGACACTCTTGCCTGGAGACTTCGGAAGGAAGCTGCCCTCTGACACCTCGAACTTACTCCCATGAAACTCATTTTAGACTTGTGACCCTTAGAACTGTAAAAATAGATCTGTGTTGTTTTACACCACCAAGTTTGGGATGATTTGTTACAGAAGCCACAGGAAAGTAATACAGCACTATTTTAGACGAGAATATAGTGAAGATCAAAACTGATGAAAGTCCCTGCCACGTAGATCCCTTGGCCACTCATTCTGTGCCTGGCACTGGCCTGTGTCTTCGATACATAGCATCCTTTTAATGATCACATCCATCCTAGGAGATGGCTGCTGGTAGCAGATGGCTGCTGTTGACCGTGTAACACGGAGACCCTGTTCTTTACCCACCGGCTGGTCTTCTGGTCATGCCGGATTACTGTTTGTTGTGTGATGGCTATTTTGGGTGTGCCAGTGATATGCTTCTGCCATATCTGATGCCACTGGTCGCTCTGGGTGCCTGGGACGCGGTCCCCTTCTTCTCTCCCCAGACCATGGGTAAGGCCCCTCCCAAAGACAGGAGGACCAGCAACAAGTAGCACCCTCTGCATGAACTGCCCCCAGCTGCCCCTACAATCTCCGTTAAGTCAGATGGTGACAGCTCAGAGGCAGGCGCTTCTTCTAAGGGCTGCAAGGGCACTATCTCATCCTCACTGTAGCCCTGTGCAGTCTGTTCCAATGTCAGCCCCGTTTCACAGCGCAGGAACCAGAGGCACCGGGAGTCTCAACAGCTTATCAAAGGTCTTATGACTCATAAGGTCTGGGAGCCAAGATTCAACCTCTTAACTGTTTTTAAGACTCATCGGAGCTAAAACTTATTGAACAACTGCTGTGTGTCAGGCAACCTACATTTAAGTTTTGCAACTCTCTGGATGAGGGATGTGTACTGTCTCTGTTTTATGGATGATGAAACCAAGGCGTCATCAGGTCTCGAGAGGATCGAAACGCAGGCGGTAAGGATGGGGTCCCTGTTCTCACCTCTCGCGCTGTCCTTCAGTTACGCACCCATCTTGTCCCAGGCACTATACGAAGTTCCAAGGGTGATGAAGTGAATGAAATTAAGACAATAAAAGCAGTGTTAAGCAGTTTGATTTGGGGTCCCAGGAACCACCTGTGTGATCTTGGGCAAATCACATAAGTGTTCTGAGACTCAGTTTTCTCACCCATAATAGGAGAATTGTACCAGGACTGACCGCAGGGCTGCTGCAAGGATGATGTGGGAACCAGCACCTGTAGGTGTCAATACATGTCAGTTAATGTTATACTGTTGCTACCAGCATAATAAGCTCCATTTCTCCCCTTAACTGGAGAAGAAGCACAGTGTAGCCATCACTGTTCCTCCCACATTAATTCAGATGATAATTTAAAGAACTCTGAACTAGGCTGAGACCTCCTACCTGTCCAACCCAAATGGCAGACTGAAGACAAAATCAGGGACCCCAGGCCTTCCACTGGTCCCAACCTCCTGGAGGGGGTCAGCATCTCAAGAAACACCAGTCACTCTCAGCCCTCCAGGAACACAGTGGACACCCTTAAGGAAAGAGTGTGCTAGAAAATCCTACCAGGGCATGTGATTCTGAGTTGAACATGCATATGCTGGACTTTCCTGGAACTTTGCCAGGCCCGAGAGGTGAAGAGGGAGGAAGACGCTACATCTCCACTGACTGAGGCTTCCATCTTGGCTTCCTCACCTCTGGACTAGGGCCTTGCTGGCACCAGCAGAGAGCTGTGCCAGTCTCTTCTCATTAGCTGAAGAAATCCTCTTCTAGGGGATGGTGGAGGAAAAGGACATACTTTTGTTTTCTCTGTGTAGATTTATCAACCCTAAATGGTGACTTCTATACTTGGACAACTGTACACCTGAATGCAAAAGAATGAAGTGGGACCCCTAGCTCACACTGTCTACAAAAATTAACTCAAAATGGACCACAGACCTAAATATAACTGCTAAAACTATAACATTCACAGAAGCACACATAGGCATACATCTCTGGGACCATAGATTAAATAATGGTTTTTTAGATACAACACCAAAAGCAGAAGAGATAAAAGAAAAAATAGATTAAATTGGACTTCATCAAAATTTTAAAACCTTTGTACCTCGAAAGGTGCCATTAAGAAAGTGAAAAGACTGCCCAAAGAATGAGAGAAAATATTGCAAAGCATAAATGTGATGAGGGATTTACTTCTACAATATATAAGGAACTCTTACAACTCAATTAAAGAAAAAAACTCCAAATACTCCAGTTTAAAAGTAGCAAGGGATGTGAGTGGATATTTCCTCAAAGGAGATACACAAATGGCCGATTAGCGCATGGAAAGATGTTCAATATTATTAGTTATTAGGGAAGTGCCAATCAAAACCACGATGAGATACCACTTCATTGTATCTAGGAGGACTAAAATAAAAACAGCAGACAATAACAAATTAGGGAGGATGTAGACATACCGAAACTCTCAGATGCTGCTGGTAAAACTATGAAATGGCGCAGCCACTTTGAAAAACAGTTTGGCAATTCCTCAAAATGTTAGACATATTCACCCTAGGATCCAACAATTTCACTTGTTTAAGAGAAATGCAAACATATGTTCACATTAATAACTTAAACATGCATGTTATTCATGACAGCCCAAAACAGGAAACAACTCAGATGTCTCTCACTGATGAGCAGATAAACAAAATGTGGTTTCTTCATACAATGGAATATTATTTATCCACAACAGGAATGAAGTACTGATTCATACGACAACACAGGTGAAGCTTGAAAACATGCTGAAAAATCAGTTACCAAAACACGCCCATGTTACCATATGATTCCATTTATATCAAAACACACACATATGGTATGATTCCTTTGGTGTGAAATGTCCAGACTAGGTAAATCCATAGAGACACAAAGTAGGTTTGTGGCTGCCTAGAACCAGATCGGGGAGGGATGCAGAACAAGGGGTGACTGCTCATGGGTATAGGATTTCTTTTACGCGTGATAAAAATGTTCTAAAATTAGACCGTGGTAATAGTTACACAATATTGAATACACTAAAGGCCACTGAACTGAGTATTCTAAAGGAGTGAATTTTATGGTATATGAATTAGATCTCAAAAAAGCTATTATTAAAAAAAATTACTATCAGTCCTTGATTGTCCTTGAAGAAACCATTAGAGACTTCTCTTTAGTTAATGCCAATTCCACTCTGTACCTGAGTATGGATAAACTGGGGTTCTGGCTGAAATTTGTCTTTTCTGTCCCTCTTCTTCTGTGCCACAAAGTTCTTGGTAAATGTCTAATAAATAAATGCAAAAAAGCAAAATGGCTGTCTGGGGAAGCCTTACAAATAGCTGTGAAAAGAAGAGAAGNCTGTGTATTAATTTTTTTATCCTGTGACTTTGCTATACTCATTGACTAGCTCTAGTAATTTTCTGGTAGCATCTTTATGGTCTTCTGTGTAAAGAATCATACCATCTGAAAACAGTGAGAGTTTTACTTCTTATTTTCCAATATGGATTTCTTTCATTTCTTTTTCTTCTCTCATTGCTGTAGCTAGGACCTCAAAAACTATGCTGAATAACAGTGGTGAGAGTGAGCATGCTTGCCTTGCTCCTGATCTTACAGGAAAGACGTGTCAGCTCTTCAGGTTTTCACCATAAGAGCTGACAAAAGATTAATCTCCAAAATACACAAGCAGCTCATTCAGCTCAATATCAGAAAAACAAAAAAACCAATCCAAAAGTAGGCAGAAAATCTAAACAGATATTTCTCCAAAGAAGACATACAGAGAGCTAATAAGCTCATGAAAAGATTCATGTTGAGGTTTGACAGAAAACAGCAAAATTCTGTATAGCAATTATCCTTCAATAAAAAATAAATTAATTAAAAAAAGATGCTCAACATTACTCATTATTAGAGAAATCAAATCAAACCTACAATGAGATATCACTTCACACTGGTCAGAATGACTACAATCAAAAAATCTACAAACAATAAATGCTGGAGAAGAAGTGGAGAAAAGGGAACACTACTGCATTGTTGGAAATACAAATTGCTACAGCCACTATAGAGAACAGTACGGATATTCTTTAAAGAGCTAGCAATAAAACTACCATATGCCCCAACAATTCCTGTACTGGGCATATAGCTTGAGGAAACCATAACTGAGAAAGACATTTACACCCCAATATTCATCACAGCAGTATTTACAATAGTTAGGACACAGAAGCAACCTCGATATCCATCGACAGATGAATGATAAAGAAGGTCTGGTACATATGCACAGTGGAATATTGCTCAGCCACAAAAAGGAATGCATCTGACAGTTCTAATAAGGTGGATGAACCTAGAGCCTTTTATACAGAGTGAATTAAGTCAAAGAGATAATGAAATTTTGTATATTAATACATATATACGAAATTTAGAAAATGGTACTGATGAACTTATTTGTAGGGCAGCAATGAATAGAGACTTGTGGACATGGGGAGGGTGGTGGGAGGAGAAGTGGAATGAATTGAGAGAGTAGCATTGAAACATATACATATGTTACATATACTTGTAAAATTAGATAGCCAGTGGAAATTTACTGTATGCTCCCACTCTATGACTCCAAGAGCTAAAATCTACTGCTATGTGATAATCTAGAGGGATGGGAGAGGGTGACAGGTGGGAGAGAGGTTCAAGAGGGAGGGGACATATGTATACCTATGGCTGATTTGTGTTGGTATGTGCAGAAACCAACATAATATTGTAAAGCAATTATCCTCCAAATAAAAATGAATAAATAAATTTAAAAAATCTAAAGTGAAGAAAGTTTCTGCATATTGTTCATTATGTTGAATTCTTGATTAATTTTAGAAAGCTGTCAGAGGTGAATCAGTTTCTTTTCTGTTGCCCAGGGTTTGGCTGTAAGCTAGACTTCAGTGAATGCTTTTGAATATAATATTGATCTATAGATATTTTATTTGTGTAATGAAAAACATATCCTCACACTAGAGGAGCTAATACTTGTAAACATATCACCACAGTGCTCAATCATTAGGATGCCTTTGGCAATTTAGGCAAAATTTGAAGTTGAATGTCACAGTGTTTCCCATTTTAATTTTTTATTGAACCTTGATACACTTGTTTTAAAAATAAAATTAAACTTATGATTTTACTATCTACTACTATATCATCATACTTATGGTTTATATGAAACATTGAAATAATTTCTACATTTGTCTTATCTTTTAATTGACCATAATATTTGAACTTAGGAAATGTCAAGGTTGTCCTTCACCTAGCTATAGAAAAAGAATGACAAATTATGATAGCAGGCATTGTGTACTATATGCTCTTCTATTCAGTCATGAGTAGCATATCAGTTCTTGTCCAACTTATCATGAGAGCTATTGAATGTATATGACAGGACATATATTTGACTGTTGGAATGATGGGCATCTTTGAATGTGTGGATCGGGCTTGATGAGGGAAGATTATGAATGTGTGGCATCAAGGGCAGGTTTCCAGCAGTGAAAACTGAATTTCTACCTGACGCTGCACCAAGGTTCTGGGACATTTGCTCTATTATGATAGCTGACAGCTTGCATGCGTTTTAAATCTGGCAATCAGTCAACCTGCTCTTGATGGGTAATTGCCAGCAGGAACCTAATTTTTTCATATCAATTGTCACACATGTCTCGGATATTCTTATTCACTGTTAACTAGATTGACGATGTTTCATACAAGAAGGAAGGAAAGATTTCACTTTCTTCCTAGAAAGACACAATAATTCAGCTAAATTATATAATTAAAAAGCTAACAAATCTTTGGAATAGACACTTAAGATGAAAATAAATAATGATCTCTAATGTCACATTCTTGCACCAATCAGTATAAAATTGCTAAATTTTATTGATGTGTTGTTATTTTACCTTGTGGAAGAGATCTATAAATGCATTTTGAAGGTAAGATCTTTCAATAATCATTTGATGCAGATATATTTCCTTTCTTTAAATTTTAAATTCATTTGAAGTTAAAGATGAAACTACCCAGGTGGTTATGTGGTAAATTATCTGCCTGCCAGGGCAGGAGACACAGGAGATGCAGATTCAATCCCTGGGTCAGGAAGATCCCCTGGATTAAGAAATGGCAACTCACTCCAGGATTCTTGCTTGTAAAATTCCATGGCCAGAGGAGCCTGGCAGGCTACTGTTCATGGGGGTCACAAAGAGTCTGAAATGATTGAGCACACACACACAAAGCTAAAACAGATTACTTATTTTTCTGATTAAATTATTATTAAAATATAATTACATCTATTAAAAAGAACATATGAAAATCTATAAACAAGATGAGAATTGATATAATGAAGAAAATATAAGTAATTTTATCACAAGACAATCTTTGATACAGACTTCCAGATATAAACATGGACATGCATATAAATTATTATTATACATGATCATGCTAATGATATCATGCTATTTTCTTGGGTTTCAAAATCACTGGAGATAGTGACTATAGCCAAGAAATTAAAAGACATTTGCTCTTTGGAAGAAAAGCTATGACCAACCTAGACAGCATATATAAAAGCAGAGATATTACTTTGCCAACAAAGGTCCATATAGTCAAAGCTATGGTTTTTCCAGTAGTCATGTATGGATGTGAAAGTTGGACCACAAAGAAGGCTGAGCACTGAAGGATTGATGCTTTTGAACTGTGCTGTTAGAGAAGACTCTTGAGAGTCCTTGGACTGCAAGGAGATCAAACCAGTCAACCAGAGGAGTCAATCCTGAATATTCACTGGAAAGATGATGATGAAGCTGAAGCTCCAATACTTTGGCCACATGATGTGAAGAGCTGACTCATTAAAAAAGATTCTGAAGCTGGGAAAGATTGAAGGCAGGAGGAGAAGGGGATGACAGAGGACAAGATGGTTGGAAGACATCACCACTCAATGGACATGAGTTTGAGTAAGGTCTGGGAGATGATGAAAGACACGGAAACCTGGCATGCTGCAGTCCATGGAGTCACAAAAACTCAGATATGACTGAGTTACTGAACAACAACAACAATCATGCTAATGGGTATTTTATTTTACCAATATTCTCACTGTACCTTTGAGATTTTGTAATTTTAAACTTTTATAAATTACATTTTAACATATAACCTTGAAATTACATGTATGAAGACACCTTTGTTACTTACCTGTGTTAAATAACAACAAAAAGAAGGAATTTCTGGGATTAAAAATATGCAATTTTACACTTCTGTATCTGAGGTTTAATTTCTCAGAATTTAATCTTTTAGTAGAGAGTGTGTGAATTTCCACTTTCACACACCAAAAGCTGTTTTTGCTTTGACCACTTAATAAATTAAGGAAAAAAAAGGTTATCATTGCTTTTTCCATTAGACTTGCTTCAGTTCAGTTCAGTTCATTACAGCTGCTCAATCATGTCCTACTGTTTGCGACACCATGAACTGCAGCACGCCAGGCCTCCCTGTCCATCACCAACTCCTGGAATCAACCCAAACCCATGTCCATTGAGTTGGTGATGCCATCCAACCATCTCATCCTCTGTTGTTCCCTTCTCCTCCTGCCCTCAATCTTTCCCAGCAACAGGGTCTTTCCAAATAAGACAGCTCTCCATATCAGGTGGCCAAACTATTGGAGTTTCAGCTTCAANTGAACTGAACTGAACTGAAGCTTACCAAATTCTCTTCTGACTCCATGTCCTTTTCTTTATCTGCTTTGCCCATTTTACCTGGTTACCCACTACCATCCTTCACACGTCAGCCATCCTTGGCTCCCAAGAGATTATTAGGGGTCCCTGGGGGTCCCTTTTCTACTGCTACTCCATTGAGCTGTGTTGGTCTTCCCCTTGGTGCTGTGTCCTTCACTGCGCTATATGATCCCCAAGGACCGAGGAGGTACTGGTTCTGCTGATCATTATATGCCAATGTGATCCTGGTCTTCACTGAGGGGATGGATGAGTCCATGAGTGAGTGAGTGAATGAGTGACTATACGCCTGAGAAAAACAAGTGTCTGAACTGAGTGGAAAGATACAGAGCATAAGAAAGAACAGAGGAAAGGAAGAAGGGAGGATCTGCACAATGGTTTTTTCACAGGCACCTGATTTTTTCCCTGTTTGCTGAGAAGGTTAGATTTGTCAGCTCCTCAGCCACGGTGACCGTTTGAGCCTCTTAGATTGTAGAGTGGCTTCTCGGTTTCCTATGAATCAGTCAAAACCTGTGGCCTTTGAAAGAACATCTGAACCTTGTTTTTCTGCTCTTTGGCTCAGAAATCCAAAGTTGGGAATCTAGCCAATGCATGCGTGCTCATTCACTCAGCCGTGTCCGACTCTCTGCACCCCATGTAGCCCGCCAAGCTCCTCTGTCCACGGGATTTCTCAGGCAAGAATCCTGGAGTGCGTTGCCATTTCCTCCTCCAAGGGATCTCCCCAACCCAGGGATTGAACCTGCATCTCCTACTTCTCCTGCATTGGCAGGTGGATTCTTTACCACTGAGCCACCTGGGAAGCCTAATCTAGCCAAAAAAAAGGAAAACAATAACAAGAACCTGAATATAGAGAGAGATGTGGGGTGGGCCCTGGAAATACACACATGAGGCCAGAGATCTTATGTCAAAATGTCCACCTGCAGGCTGGTGCACATCACACTATGTCCCAGAGATGGAATAATTTGCATCCCTTAGAAGAATTTAGTGATCTGGGGAAAATACTTCTATAGTAAGGGAAGAAAGCAGGTTATAAACTGGTGGGTTATAAATCTATTGCCAATATGTAAACTGTGCATCACAATTTTTTTTTAATGGGGGAAAAATACACCAGGATTTCAGGGGTTTTCTTTTTTTTTTAACTTGCAACTTTATTTTGTGTAAGGGTATAGCCGATTAACAGTGTTGTGGTAGTTTCAGGAGAACAGGGAAGGGACGCAGCTATACATACGCGTGTATCCATGCTGTCCCAACTCCCCTCCCATCCCGGGTGCCACATAACGCTGAGTAGGGTTCCTTGTGCTTTCAGTAGGTCTTTGCTGGTTCATTCTTTCAGTGATGGGGTTATGGATATCTTTTTCATTTCTTGGTTGACAACAAGAGGGTTTCTACAATGAATATATATGAATTTTATAATCGCAGAAAGCAATCCCCTTAATTCTGTCTCTTTCCACTGTTCTCTTGGGGAATTCACTCTGCACTTGCTTTGTTCAGTCAGCCCACCTCTGGCTCCACACCCTCATCGGGAGCTGCACCCTCAGCATCTTGCCAGGTGCTCCTGAAGGCCACTCAGCACGTCCCTCCTGGTCCCCAGGAGGAAGGCAGGCTGGCTCATCCCCACCTGTCCCAACACAGGGCTCCCACATCCCTGCCCACTCGCCGTGTGGAAGGAAACTCCAGCCTCCTGCTGGTGTTTGACCTCAAGAGTCCACTTCCAGCTGCAGCAGGCGGCCCTGTGTCTGCACCTGGTTCCTACTCCTGGAAGGAACCTGAAGAGCAGAAGCCCCGGGTCTCACCGTTGTTGGATGAAGAGGAAGGTGACTTTTCTGTCTGCATGTCCTGATTTGCTGTGAGAAAGACTTCTCCCGGACATTTAAAAACCATCCAAAAAAACAGCGTTAAGAAGTGATCAAAAGTGTTTTCATGTAACCTGGACCCGCAGCCATCTCAACAGTCAGTCCAATGCTTGGTGACTTTCAGAGGAAATGAGTACAACCCAGTAATGTGGATACAGCTGGACTGTACATAAATTTTTTGTGAGTTGATAGTCCCTGGTAGCTCAGCTGCTAAATAATCTGCTTGCAATTCAGGAGACCCTGGTTTAATTCCTGGGGCGGGAAGATCCCCTGGAGAAGGGATGGGCTACCCACTCCAGTATTCTTGCATGGAGAATCCGCATGGATAGAAGAGCCTAAGGGGCTACAGTCCATCGGATGCAAAGAGTTGGATACAACTGAGCGACTAAGCACATGTCCACATACACATCTAGCTTATTCCTGGGGTGGAATCAAATTAGAGAAAACCTAGAAGGAAAAAGTTAGTGGTCAAACATTTGCAGGCTTACCACGTACCTGACACATCCTTAGAGCACTTGTAAAATACTGTGGCTTTATCAAAGCAGTAAACAAATCCCTGGTGATTTTTCCTGCAGAACTTCCTGGTCACGTGTTACACCCACATGAAGCATAACAAGGAAGGCTCCCAGGGTAAGACAGACGGTCTTGGCTCCTGCAGCCTTTTGCGATAATTACCCTGGCCTATGTCTGAAACACAGGGAATTCAGGATCGAGATAAATCGGATGTCCTACCATTGACCTTTGCTGTTTTTGAAACTGAGAAGAAAAGATGTGGTATGCCAGGCTTCCTCATCGGTCTGGTATTTTACCTGCCTTCCTAAGCAAGGCAAATAAACCATGACATACTTTTCTTCCAAGCCGAACTGCACCCTTTTTTCATGGCTACATCTGGGTACTGTTTGGCAATGAGAATTGAATAGAATAGAGGTGGGGAAGCATTTTTAAAATACCACCCTCTTCTCAAATATTTAAAGTAAAATAACGAATAGGTGAGTAACTGTCCCATCTGTTAACTCTTTTCCATTCCTGCCACCCAGATGTGGGCCTCCATCACACGTTTCTTAGGCCACCATGGTTGACATTTCCTCCCAATCCATCTTATCAATACTGGAGATGCTGACGTCCCCAGAGGAGAAGAGCAGATGGTCTTCATTCTGCCATCCCCAAGGTTTATTTATTTATTTTGCCATCTCCAGGGTTTGGGTTTTTGTCTGATGGGCTCCATAAGCTGAGCTAAAATGGAAATGATGGAATGGTAAACGAGGTTTTGCGGGAGCAACAGGGGAAGAAAGAGAGACCAAGGATGGCAGGAAGAGGAACCTGGGGTGTCATCATTGGTCTCTATGTGAACCACCTTCCTGGTCTTCCTGGGAGACCTTCAGTAAAATATGCATTTCTTTAAAGAAAAAAAAAAAGTACCCATTTCTTGTTGGTACACTACAGAGTTGGATTTCTTTGTTGGCAGAATTCATTCATCCAACAAATATTTAATTGAGAGCCTGATCCACCAGGCAGTTTTCTAGGTGAGAGGGTAGAGTAGTGAATAAAATACACCCAACACAGGACAACTTGGATGGAAACAAACAGCAACGTGCATGAGTCTCCAGGGAGTACTGCTGAGGGGACTCCTGTCCTGTATGGCTCAGATGCACCTCACTGCCCTGACTCTCAGTCAGGCAAGGCAGGACTCAGTCCTGGACTCCGGCTCCTCTGTGCCCTCCTGCAGTGGGGACCCCCACACCAGCCCCCTGGGTGTACCATGAGGCACCTATCATTGCCTCTGTTTCTCTGCCTTAGAAGATCTTCAGAGGAAGAAGCCATGTAGAAAAATAAAATTAGGTCTGAAAGGGTTTTTAAAGTTTTATTTTATATTATGCCATGCCTTGCATGGAATGACCACAAAGCACATGCCTTCTGGGTCAGCTGGTTGAGAAACTAGAACTCACCACCAGGTCTACTGGAAAGTGGAGAGGGAGGGGAAGCAGTGATGAATGTTTCTGTGTCTCTTCTCCAGTGGGTCATATGTGCCCACTCCAGCGACAATGATTATGTGACAATACAGTTTCTGATTCATGGTCCCGGTCTTTGTACTCAAGGAAGGGGGCTTTCTTAGAAGGGCTAGAGCTAATCTAGAAATATTTGATTGACTTTCAAGCAAGGTCCTCATGGCCAAAATAAAATGAAAGAAAAGATACTGACAAGTTCTGTTTTCAGAACGTTGACTCAAAGCAGCTGCGGAAAGACTAAGTGCGAAATGGAAATCAAGGACCACCTCTCCTGCACCTCGCCCGGGGCGGGACCAGCCTGAGCTGGGCGCTGGTCCCCAGGACCAAAGCCTTCAGGCTGTCAGGTCTGTGGGGCCGCATGTCCGGCGGCAGCCCCAGCTGGCATCTCCCAGGAAAGGGCCTGCTTCCCCAGGTCCCAGCCTGCGTCTGGGATGAACAGCCCATGGATATCCAGGTGCATCTCCACATCGACGGACGCGCGGGCCAGTTCCATAAAAGTTCTGGCATCGAGAACCAGCAGAAAAGGCAACTTCTGGGGATCAGTAGAGACTATGGCTGATAAGATAATCCCTTTGGGGAAACAAAGAGAGACATTTTGTAAAAGTGCAGCCTCAAACCTCTTCCACCTGGGGCAGGGGCTAAGTTTCTCAGCTCTGATTCCCTGTTGTTTGTACCTAATGCGAAGAGTTGACTTATTGGAAAAGACCTTGATGCTGGAGGGATTGGGGGCAGGAGGAGAAGGGGACGACAGAGGATGAGATGGCTGGATGGCATCACCGACTCAATGGACTTGAGTTTGAGTGGACTCCGGGAGTTGGTGATGGACAGGGAGCCCTGGCGTGCTGAGATTCATGGGGTCGCAAAGAGGTGGACACGACTGAGAGTCTGAACTGAATCCAAACAGAAGGGAAGTGAATTTGATATTCTGTGTGAGCTGAAAGGAAAGGCCAGGGAAATCGGAAGGCTTGGCTGGGCCCATCCCCTCACCTTTCTGAGCCTCAGTCTCTTCATCTTTAGAGTGGGAATAATCCTCCCCACTCTCAGGGGGTTGCTGAGAGGATCTCGCACGGTCAGTTATGAAAGCACGTTGTGAATTATTGTACATGGCTATTTTCCTACTATTTAGAAATTTAGAAATTCCAGTTACAGTGAATCAGCTTCAACACTGCACTTAGCCTAAACTCAGACCAGCCGAATTCAAGTGGCATTTGAATAAGTCCAATCCACCTCATGTGTGTGCAGCTTTGCCCTTTGTGAAATGAGAATAGTCTAAATATTCACTCTCAAAGGGACAGAGGGCTAAACAAAACAGAGCAGCAAACTTCCAGCAAATATTCCTGATTCTTCCCGAGGCCTCCTGGGTTTCAGTGACTGAGCACAGCTGAAGTCAAATCAGCTTGGGCTCAAACCCTCCCCTGTGTATGTACTGGGCGTGCAACCATGGGTAAGTGACCTCACGCTCGGAGCCTTTCCTCTAGTGGAATGAAGACAGGCTGCTTCCTGTCCACAGGAGAATATGCAGGGCGTACACGCTCAACCTGGGGGAGGCCAGCCTTGGTAGGAGGTGGCACCAACGTCCCCCACCTTAGAGGCGACAGTGACACGGGTCCTCTGCCTGGCACGCTGTGCCGTGCAGGCCAATAGGAAGACACTCCCAGGTAGAAAACAACTCCCTTCTCGCCCGAGGGAAGCAGCTGGCAGCCTGCCCTCCCCCCAGGTGTTGGCAGCCCCACCCAGGTTCTAGTTACCCTCCTTGGCATCCCCAGGGGGACGGGCAGGGCATTTCTGGGGCAAAATCAAGGAGGGAAAGGACCTTTTGGTCAGGTGAAACCTGTACAAGAGAGGAATCCCACGAGCTTTTCGAGGGGCTCCCTGTGGCTCAGACAGTAAAAAGCATCTGCCTACAATGCGGGAGACCTGGGTTTGATCCCTGGGTTGGGAAGATCCCCTGGATAAGGAAATGGCAGCCCACTCCAGTATTGTTGCCTGGAAAATCCCATGGACAGAGGAGCCTGGCAGGCTGCAGTCCATGGGGTCACAAAGAGTTGGACACGACTGAGCGACTTCATTTTCACTTTCTGGAAAGTTTACGTGCTCAGAGGAGTTACAAGTTCTGACCCAGCCACCGCAATGAATTTTAAAACCAAGATTCCACACTCTGCCCTGTGGAAAGGAAGTGGGCTTTTGTGTTAGTCTCCCCCAGAAGGAGGTCTCTCCTGCCCCTGGGAGATGTCGCCTGAGTCCTTGGACTGTTGGTCTGATGAGAGGGTCTTTGTTTACCTGAGGCCATGCCATCCAACCCAGCCTAGCAAAGTGATTCAGAGGAGGCCTTGGGCCACAGGGCTTCCCAGGAGGCACTATGGTAAAGGTCTCACCTGCCAACGCAGGAGACATAAGAGATGCAGGTTGGATCCCCAAGGAGGAGGGCACGGCAACCCACTCCAGTGTTCATGCCTGGAGAATCCCATGGTCAGAGGAGCCTGGTGGGCGGCCGTCCATGGGGACACAAAGAGTGGGACACGCCGGAAGCAATTTAGCACTTGGGCCACAGCCGTCAGCTTGTCCTTTCAGTACGGCGAAGACTAGTAGTCAGCACAGTCCGCGCGACCACGCCCCACACAGGCTCCGAGGCTGAGGAAGCGGGTTGGCCGCCTTCCGTGGGGGTCGTTGGGGAAGTGGGAGTGGTCCGTGACTCCCACAGGGAGGACCCCCGGAGACCACCCATGGGACTCTCCCGGATTCCATCCCACTCGCCTTTTCTCTTTCAGGCTGTACCCTTCCGCTGAGATAACTCGTCACCACGAGTGTAACAACTTTCAGTGTGTTCTGTGGGTGCTCCTACTGAAGCTGAGGGTGGTCTTAGGGACCCCTGAACTTGCAGCTGAACTAGGGCTTGGGAATTCCAAGCCTTCGCCCTACCACTTTGCACTCAGAACCGCCTGGACTTCAAAGCATGGCGGCTGCACCAGCTGTATGATGAGGGCGGAGTCACTGCACCCCAACAGTGTCTCGGTTTGAGGGGTGACCACAAGCACAGTGCAGCAGGCGGGTTGCCCTTCCCGGGCCTTACCATCATCCTCGTCCTTGGCACCCGGTGTGGGCACGAACAGGGGCTCCGCCGGCCAGCAGTGCTCCTCTCCCCACTTCAAGGAGGACTTGGTGAGAATGTCGTATTTTATTATCTGTGCATGCAAAGGGGAGAAATGCGAAATGAATGGTTGCAGAGGGTGCTCATTCCTGGCGAATAGGAAGGCATCAAGGGCCCAGAGAAGGGGTGAGCACCTCAGCTGGGGACCTCACACTAGCGAGCATAGGCCCCAGATGACACCTGCCTCTGGTCAGCACAAAAACAGAAAGGAAAGCAGCTCCCTTTCTTCTCCGACTTTAAGCTAAGGTCCTCCCGGCACAGCAGAGCTGATATACACTCTGAATTCTTTAAGAAATAAGACCCCAGAATTTATCTGGTATTGGGCACTATATTGCAAATTTTATACATATCAGATAATCTAACATATTCAATGCCCAGCCTTTAAAGCATAATGTGCTTTCTCTATTGCTTTCCAAGTGTGAGTCCCTGGCCTTCTCTCTGTCTCTAATAAGCCTCTTTCCCCTTAGGGTGTGGGATTAATGGGGAGTGACTCGGGGCGTGTGGATGTGTGTGTGGGAATCTTAATTTTTCTCATTGTACATTCCCGCACTGCTTGCATTAAAAAAAAAAAAAGATTTCCCATTTTCTTACTAAAAGCTGAAGCTACTAAGGAAAAGTGATATCTGTACAGCACTCAGCATGTGGTCCCCGGGAAACAGCAAGTGTTCAACAAATAGCAGTTTAAGAACCAAAATATGGACCACTGTGCAGAACACCTGAAACTAATGTAATATTGTACATCAGCCCCGTTGTTACAGTTGTTAAGTTGCCAAGTCGTGTCCGGCTCTGTGACCCCATGGACTGTAGCCTGCCAGGTTCCTCTGTCCATGAGATTTCCCAGGTAAGAAAACTGGAGTGAGTTCCCATTTCTTTCTCCAGGGGATCTTCCGGACCCAGGGACTGAACCCTCGTCTCCTACATTGGCAGGTGAATTCTTTACCACTGAGCCACTATACTTGAATAAAAAAATTTTTTAAAGCACAATAAATCCTCCAAGTTTCAGCTCTACCTTCCCTGCTTGGGACAATGAGTTCCTTGAGGGCAGGAACCAGGATCCTCCTGTTCATTTGCTGTTCCTGGGTGCCTAAGCTGGTGCTCAATAAACATACATCCGATAAAGAAATCGATGAATAAACTCCGGCCACCATGTCTTACCTGAGTGAAGCCCATTAGGTGCAGTTCCCTCTCCTGGATGCTCTGTCATTGCTTCCAGTGTATTTTGTCCCAAACTGACCTCACTCTCTGACCTACCCCCATCCCCAAGGGCATCTCAGTCCCGACATCCCTGAGAACTCAGCTTTGCAGACAGACATGACCATCCCAGGCTGCCACCCGGCGGGGACCAGTACCTTGGTTGGGATGGGGCTCCACTGGACTCCAGCAGCAAAGACATAGCGGTATGGCTTCCCATTGTGGGCATAATTGATCCGAGGCAGTTCTAAGCCTGGAGAGAGATGACACGGCTGACAGATCCCCCTTCAGGAGGGCTGGGACCACTTGCCCTTCGTGGCATCCAGTCCAGGCATCCTTTCTACAAAAATGGCTCCCAAGCAGGATCCCTGAACTCCTCTCAGGCCCTGAGTTGGATCAAGGGTGGTCAAAGGGCAGGAGGAGGGAACCTTGGATAATTACCCCAGCTCTATTAGAAGCTTCGGGAGCAAGGTGAGATAGACCTTGGTTTTTAAGTGTATAAACATCTTTAATTATCCAAGATAGAAATCAAAGAGAATTACATGATTAAAATCAGAGGCCACTGCAACTATTTAAAAGCTCTTAAAAAAAAANAGGAAGTGGGCTTTTGTGTTAGTCTCCCCCAGAAGGAGGTCTCTCCTGCCCCTGGGAGATGTCGCCTGAGTCCTTGGACTGTTGGTCTGATGAGAGGGTCTTTGTTTACCTGAGGCCATGCCATCCAACCCAGCCTAGCAAAGTGATTCAGAGGAGGCCTTGGGCCACAGGGCTTCCCAGGAGGCACTATGGTAAAGGTCTCACCTGCCAACGCAGGAGACATAAGAGATGCAGGTTGGATCCCCAAGGAGGAGGGCACGGCAACCCACTCCAGTGTTCATGCCTGGAGAATCCCATGGTCAGAGGAGCCTGGTGGGCGGCCGTCCATGGGGACACAAAGAGTGGGACACGCCGGAAGCAATTTAGCACTTGGGCCACAGCCGTCAGCTTGTCCTTTCAGTACGGCGAAGACTAGTAGTCAGCACAGTCCGCGCGACCACGCCCCACACAGGCTCCGAGGCTGAGGAAGCGGGTTGGCCGCCTTCCGTGGGGGTCGTTGGGGAAGTGGGAGTGGTCCGTGACTCCCACAGGGAGGACCCCCGGAGACCACCCATGGGACTCTCCCGGATTCCATCCCACTCGCCTTTTCTCTTTCAGGCTGTACCCTTCCGCTGAGATAACTCGTCACCACGAGTGTAACAACTTTCAGTGTGTTCTGTGGGTGCTCCTACTGAAGCTGAGGGTGGTCTTAGGGACCCCTGAACTTGCAGCTGAACTAGGGCTTGGGAATTCCAAGCCTTCGCCCTACCACTTTGCACTCAGAACCGCCTGGACTTCAAAGCATGGCGGCTGCACCAGCTGTATGATGAGGGCGGAGTCACTGCACCCCAACAGTGTCTCGGTTTGAGGGGTGACCACAAGCACAGTGCAGCAGGCGGGTTGCCCTTCCCGGGCCTTACCATCATCCTCGTCCTTGGCACCCGGTGTGGGCACGAACAGGGGCTCCGCCGGCCAGCAGTGCTCCTCTCCCCACTTCAAGGAGGACTTGGTGAGAATGTCGTATTTTATTATCTGTGCATGCAAAGGGGAGAAATGCGAAATGAATGGTTGCAGAGGGTGCTCATTCCTGGCGAATAGGAAGGCATCAAGGGCCCAGAGAAGGGGTGAGCACCTCAGCTGGGGACCTCACACTAGCGAGCATAGGCCCCAGATGACACCTGCCTCTGGTCAGCACAAAAACAGAAAGGAAAGCAGCTCCCTTTCTTCTCCGACTTTAAGCTAAGGTCCTCCCGGCACAGCAGAGCTGATATACACTCTGAATTCTTTAAGAAATAAGACCCCAGGATTTATCTGGTATTGGGCACTATATTGCAAATTTTATACATATCAGATAATCTAACATATTCAATGCCCAGCCTTTAAAGCATAATGTGCTTTCTCTATTGCTTTCCAAGTGTGAGTCCCTGGCCTTCTCTCTGTCTCTAATAAGCCTCTTTCCCCTTAGGGTGTGGGATTAATGGGGAGTGACTCGGGGCGTGTGGATGTGTGTGTGGGAATCTTAATTTTTCTCATTGTACATTCCCGCACTGCTTGCATTAAAAAAAAAAAAAGATTTCCCATTTTCTTACTAAAAGCTGAAGCTACTAAGGAAAAGTGATATCTGTACAGCACTCAGCATGTGGTCCCCGGGAAACAGCAAGTGTTCAACAAATAGCAGTTTAAGAGCCAAAATATGGACCACTGTGCAGAACACCTGAAACGAATGTAATATTGTACATCAGCCCCGTTGTTACAGTTGTTAAGTTGCCAAGTCGTGTCCGGCTCTGTGACCCCATGGACTGTAGCCTACCAGGCTCCTCTGTCCATGAGATTTCCCAGGTAAGAAAACTGGAGTGAGTTCCCATTTCTTTCTCCAGGGGATCTTCCGGACCCAGGGACTGAACCCTCGTCTCCTACATTGGCAGGTGAATTCTTTACCACTGAGCCACTATACTTGAATAAAAAAAATTTTTTTAGCAAAATAAATCCTCCAAGTTTCAGCTCTACCTTCCCTGCTTGGGACAATGAGTTCCTTGAGGGCAGGAACCAGGATCCTCCTGTTCATTTGCTGTTCCTGGGTGCCTAAGCTGGTGCTCAATAAACATACATCCGATAAAGAAATCGATGAATAAACTCCGGCCACCACGTCTTACCTGAGTGAAGCCCATTAGGTGCAGTTCCCTCTCCTGGATGCTCTGTCATTGCTTCCAGTGTATTTTGTCCCAAACTGACCTCACTCTCTGACCTACCCCCATCCCCAAGGGCATCTCAGTCCCGACATCCCTGAGAACTCAGCTTTGCAGACAGACATGACCATCCCAGGCTGCCACCCGGCGGGGACCAGTACCTTGGTTGGGATGGGGCTCCACTGGACTCCAGCAGCAAAGACATAGCGGTATGGCTTCCCATTGTGGGCATAATTGATCCGAGGCAGTTCTAAGCCTGGAGAGAGATGACACGGCTGACAGATCCCCCTTCAGGAGGGCTGGGACCACTTGCCCTTCGTGGCATCCAGTCCAGGCATCCTTTCTACAAAAATGGCTCCCAAGCAGGATCCCTGAACTCCTCTCAGGCCCTGAGTTGGATCAAGGGTGGTCAAAGGGCAGGAGGAGGGAACCTTGGATAATTACCCCAGCTCTATTAGAAGCTTCGGGAGCAAGGTGAGATAGACCTTGGTTTTTAAGTGTATAAACATCTTTAATTATCCAAGATAGAAATCAAAGAGAATTACATGATTAAAATCAGAGGCCACTGCAACTATTTAAAAGCTCTTAAAAAAAAAGTATGTGCATGTAAATGTTTGTGGGTGTGAACAGAAACTTCTGAAGCATGGAGGAAGCATCAGTGGGGAATATTTAAATAAATCTAATGAAACTGTATAATAAAAAGTAATATTTACAAAGAATTTTAGTAACATGGGGAAATGTCCCCATCATAACATTAGATGTAAAAGACTGCTTAGAGAATTATCACCACTATGTTATAAAGGTAGAGGAAAAGTTTAGAAGTGCTGCTGAGGTGATACCTTCCTTATTGTGGCTCATAGTTTATATCTTCCATTCTAAGTTTCTCATGTGAAGATTTCATTATATCTATTACTTTTGTAATCTATAAAAGCCTTCACATTTCATCCACGTCAATGTATACATATTTACAATTGTCTGCTGTGTCAAATTAAATTTCTAAGTCCCCGCCCTGTGGCATGAGGCAGCGATGTGGGGAGCCGGGCCCCTGGAGCCCTGCCCTTCCACTCCCCAGCCGTGTCCTGGGCAGGCCAGTTCGCTCCTCACCGCATACTGAGCACAGCCTGCTCTGAGCCAGGTTCCTGTCTTGTGCTGGTAACGAGCCTGAGCACCGGGGCGCAGGCACTGCTCCACAGGCTTCTGCTCTATGACAGCGGTTCTCAGTCGGGCTGTAGGCCCCGGACGCTGCTCAACAGCTGCAATGCCCAGTGCCGCCCCCTCTGCCCCGCGTCCGCAGCGCTGGGCTGGGAAGCCTTGCTCGGGGGGCTGGGGCTTCTCTCCGAGGGGCTTTACATTCTGCGTGTCACACAGCCTTTCTGAGGCCCAGTTTTCTCCTCTGGCCACCAGAGGAGACAGCACCTGTTCTGCAGGGCGCTCTCAGTGCACCCAGGTGGAGACTCGCGTATGCTGTGCCATCCAGCACATGGCAGCCTCGGAACTGTGGTTTCCTCAGGGTGTAGGCCCTGCCGTGGGATTGCTGCATCGCATGGTAGTTTTATTCCTAGTTTTCAAAGAAATCTCCATATTGTTTTCCATAGTGGCTGTATCAGTTTACATTCCTACCAACTGTGCAAGAGGGGGTTCCCTTTTCTCCATACCCTCTCCAGCATTTATTTTTATCGATTTGGTGTTTTTTTGTTTTTTTTTTTTTGGCTGATGATAGCCATTCTGACCAGTGTGAGCTGATACCTCCCTGCAGTTTTGATTTCCATTTCTCTAATAATGAGCAATGTCGAGCATTTTTTGCAAATGCATGGTAGCATTTGAGACAGAGAACAAGTTAGTGGTTACCAGGGAGCGGGGAGGAGGGGGTGATACAGCGGTGGGGAGAGGGAAGAAAGTACAGACTGTTGGATGTAAGACAGGTTCAAGATCGATTGTACAACATGGGGAACAGAGCCAATATTTTGGAATAACTAAGTGGAAAGTAAGCTTTAAAAAGTGTATAAAATTTTAAATGCAATAAAGAAATAAATGTTTTAAAAGAAAGCAAAAAAATTACATGGCAGCATTCAAAAGGCCAGCTATAAAAGTTCCTGGGTCTAGAGACCACCCCAGCGCTGGGAGGGGTGCAAAGGTACATGAGAGGGAAGCGTCTCCAATACAGTGCCTAACGCCCACAGCCTTCCTTTCCCTCCCTGGTGCACACACAGCTCCTCTGCACTGGAAGGAGGCGTTATGTAAAGAGGACACTCACCCCTTCCTCTAAACACAGGAGAGAAGCTGTGTCTTACCTTCACAGAGCAACTCCGGCTGACAGTAGACTTGGTCCTCTTTCTCCTTTAGGGCGCGCGCTGTTGTAGATGACAGTTTGATTAAATTGGAGCCCACTTCTGCATTCTGAAAGAGATCAGTTTTTCCAAATAAATCAAAACGTTGTCCAGAGCAAACACTTGCTTTATGTGCGCATTTTTAAAAGAATGCTTCCGTGTCTGTCATCTGGTTTTGGCCTCACGCTAGCCACCAGAAGCAGCTATTACATGATTGGTGTTCTCAGTTAAAAGTGAGAATCGGGGACTGGAGGTGACTCCCCGAAGAAGGCAAAGCTGGTGGGTTGTGGAAGGGGGCTCCAAAACCCTGGAACTTTTCTTCTGCTCTGGGCTGCCTGATCCCTCACAGGTAAAATTGATGTACTTATAAGTGAAATGGATGTACTTATAAGTTCTTGCTTTTTAAATACTGTATGATTCACTTGTCAAAGTCTGCATCAGTTATTTTTTTTTT